>CAEGAE010096587.1:0-18221 GCA_903067095.1 Girardinus metallicus
GACATGTTTTATAATAACTGATCACTAATAGATGGGCTGTTTGTGATCCTGCCTCTTTATTATTACAGTGAATTAATTTCAGATTCTTGTATTCAAGTTAACAAAGTGAGCTGTTATTGTTACAGGTTCATTTTATAAACTACAGAAAAGTAACTTAGAGAAGCTCAATGTGAAAAACTGGACTGATGTTGATATGATAGTAAAACTGCTGTTATGTTGGATTTATAATGTTTTATTTTAGCTTTTTTTATCCGTAAGAATAACTGATAGATTACTCCATTACTAGAATATTCGTTTACAGCAGCCCTAACTGAGAAACACTAGATCAACATAGTCTGGAAGCCTTTTTGGGTTTTCACTGACAGGTAATGAAAACACCATTAAAAAAGCATATATAATATGGAAATATGGGCTTAATGAAAAGAAAGTTTAACGTTCACCAAACGTTCAATCTTAACATTCAGTCACAGAAAAAATGAAATTATTGCTGCCTTCTATTGAATGAGTTTGTTTATCCGTTATGGGGTTTATTATTTTCCACCAAATCAGTGTTTTGTGTTAGAAAAAGACAAAAATAGCCTCAGACGTTACAAGACATCTGGTTCAGCCAGCAGCTCTAGACAAACCTGATCTTCCATTCGGTTAATGGTTCGATTTCCCAAAGTTTTCAATGTTAAATAAGTTAAATAATTTAGAACAAAAACTACTAAAGTGCCCAGATTTCTTAGATCAAATCTGGGGATATTTTAGCTCAGAGTTAGAGGAATTAGACTGAAATTAAGAAACTGGGCCAGGGACAGTTTACATATTTAAGCAATAATAATGAAAGAGCAGGAAATAAACTTCATCCAGTTTCACAAAATTCAAACCAGAAATTATTTTGATAATTTCAAAACCGTTAAAGAAAAATCTAAATTATGAATCTCCTCTCATCTCATTGTTGTCCAAACAGGAATATTTATATTAAGTCCAACCAAAGCTACTTTTAAGGATTAAAAACTTGAAGTTCAATTACAGATAAAATGATACAATAAAAATAAAGAAATAATGTATTTATTTCCAGGGTAAAAAGTCAGTTTATACAATCATATTGAGCTCAGACAGAATCTTCATGTTAAATTCATTTTTTACTTCAGTTAAAATAATTGTTGCATTAAACAAATTATTAGTATTAAACAAACTGACCCACAAATTATCAGTAAAATGTTAAATTAACATCTTCATTCAGCCGAACTGCATTAATCTGACAGCAGGAAGAAAACATGGCCGCCGCCGTAAACCAGAACAGAAACCTTCATGATTTAAACCGAGCAAAACTTTCACCAACTGGGAACAACAACTGGACCGAGTTATTTACTCTATGGAGGTTCTGGACAGAAACCGGTCCGATCCGTGGCAGAACCTCCTCCCAGGTTCTGAAGGAAACCCAGCAGAGCTCCAGAGGTCAGAGGTCATGATGTTGAGTCTTCAGTTCAGTCCAATCAAAGACTGGATCAGCAAACTGTCAATTCAACAGTTTTCTCTAAATCTTTATATGGAGCCGACAAAAATTAACAGCAATAATTTGTATTATTTAGTCTTTAATAAGAGAGAAAAAAATGTAGAGATTCAATTTTCAAAGTTATTTTTTCACAACTTTACTCATTAATTTATGAAAGTTGGCTGAAAATTAAATATTTACTGAGAAAGCTAAATATGTAGCCTGGAAGCTAAATGTCTATTAAACTATTTAAATAACTAAATACTTAGTTAGCTAAATGTTTACCTAAATACTTAGTAAGAAGCTTGATAACCAAAGATTTTATTCCAATTAAATATTTAACTTACTAAACACATACTTAGCTTGTCATGGAGATATTTAGTTTTTAAACTAAATATTCATCTTGGAGCCAAATATTTAGTTAATTAGCCAAAGGCTTCGCTGGCTAACTAAATGTTTAGTTTGCAACCTAAATATGTAAACAAGCCTTACTAAGTTCACAAACTAAATATGTAGTTCCCACTTTGATAAGTATTTAGTTTAAAACTGACATTTATAAATGAATAAATATTCAGGTTAAAATATGATTTTGAAAAGTGAACCCAATAATTTCCTCAAATAACTAAATAATCAAATTATTGCTGTTAATTTTTGACTGTAACTTTTTACAAACTAACTTTTTATGAACATGTTGGACCAAACTGGCTTTTGGTAAACAGACATTCTGACTTTTTAAATAAAATTATCATTTGAAACAAATTATAAAAACAGGTGCAGTGAAATGTTTATGGACCAGCGGCCTTCTTACATCAGATGATTGATTATTAACTTCATCTGATTGTTTTTGCAGCACTTGAACGATTCCTATAAAAGCTCCGGTAACACTTTGACGGGTTGTGAATAAGACTGTCATAACACGGTCATGAACATGTCATAACACGGTCATGAACATGTCATAACACGGTCATAAACATGTCATAACACGGTCATAAACATGCCATAACACTGTCATAAACACGTCATAAAACGGTCATAAACATGAGTAAGTCTTCATGAATATTTATGACTGTTGTCATAAAGTGTCATTTGACACTTTGACAACTTGACATTAACCAAGAAATCATGATCTGACATAAATTTGTTAAAGTATTACCAATTAAACTTTAGCTTTAATAACATAAAGCTACATAATTTTTAACGTTTAATCTGTAATACTTTTATAACAAATTCATGTCAGATCATAATAGTCTTATCCACAACCCGTCACATAAAGTGTTACCAAACATTTTGAATAATTCAGGAAATAAATCAACTAATTGTTATTTCTGGTGAATTTAAACTTTTCCAGCTTCGTGTGATAATCTGAATCAGAGGATTTTAAAGTGCAGAGTGTTGATGGACGAGCTGATCAGAGCGGCGCCCCCTGCAGGTCGGGGAAGCCGTCACAGTTTGGACCTGGGGGTCCGGTCCAGCAGAACCTTCATGTCCAGCAGAGCGTCCTCCACGGCCGCCGTCAGGGCGCCGGCGTCCGTCTCCCCGCAGCTGTTGAACGCCGACACGGCGAAGTTGATGTGGTCGTCCATGGGGTTGTAGCAGACGCCGTAACCGTCGGTTACCACCGGCCCGAAGCACATCACGCAGTCCGTCTTAGACGGGACCTGAGAGGAACCAGAGGGCGGGGAGGGTCAGAGTCCAGAACATCCTCGCAGCTTCCTGCTTTAGCTGCTCGCTAACAATGACTAGCATTGGTGTTAGCTGCTTAGTTATCAACATAACGCGCTGAGGCTTAAAGAAAATGGATGCAGTGCATTGCTACTAATTGTCAACACTAACATAGCCAGATACCAAGGTTAGGAACAATTTTTAGCAAAGAAAAGGAAAGTAGCTCAGCTATGCTAGCTTGACTCTGAAAACCTTAACATGTAGATGTGATGTGGAATTTGGTGTTTCAGTTCAGTTAAAAAATAAAGGCCACAAAAACCAACTGACATCATCAGTAGAGCAGGAGCTTAAATCAGCTTTTGCTGAAGACAGTTTTGTTTCCAGAAACTTTATCGTTCGTTTTATTTGTAATTTCTGTTTCCTTGTTTATTTATTTTGTACATTTAAAATGTCTTCCAGTGTTTTAAAGCTTTACATCACCAGAATATTACTGAACATGGTCTCAAAGCAACAATATTATCATTCACTGCAATAAATTCTGGGATAATGTGTTACAGTGACAGGCTTAGAACCGGGTCGGGTTCTGGACCCAGAGCGGCCCGGTCCGGTCCGGTCCCGCGGTACCTGGCTGGTGGACAGTCGGTAGTGCAGAGCTTTAGCGTAGGCCGGATCTCTGAAGATCTCGGGGACGGGAAGTTTCTCCTCGGCCGCCTGCAGCTTCAGGCCCAGCAGGTGTCTGTCGATGGCCTGTCCGCTGATCGCCTGATCAAAAATAAAATCATTTAAACACGGATGAGGAACCGGGCCGAGTTCGGTAATAACGGGTCAGGTTCATCAGGAAAGTCAAACTTCTTATTTCCAAGTATCAAACTAATAATGTGAAAACAACAAAACTTTATAGAAACTTTATTTTACTCCCCATTGTCACATTTTTCCTAATAATGTGAAAAATCAAGACAATTATGGACAACCCTGACCATCCTCTTTAAAACAGTCTTCAGTCAGAGGCGTCTTCAGATTCGCTGTAACACGGACTGCTACAGGAGGTCCTTTTCCCACAGCCATCAGTATCTACAGTGACTCTGAATTAATTTGAGTCACAGCAGCATTTAGTTTCTCTTTGGGATCAAAGTATTAGTGAAATAATATCATTTCTGTCAGTGAGCGGCGACCAGAAGAAACCAGTTTCTAATGGAAACGTTTTTTCAAGATGTGTAAATGCGGCACCAAGCAGACGCTGAAATAAATCCTAAGTATTTGTCATCATGTTGGTACCATAAGTATTGATAAAGTTCCTCTGTGCTGCAGTGAAACCCACCATGTTGGTGTACGACCTGTGGGCTCTCACAGCTTCCTCCATCAGATCCACCTTCTCCAGGTTCTGAGCACAAAAACAACATTTTATTCAATTAAAAAGCTTCACATCCCAAACACCGGATGGCGCGGTGAGCAGAACCGGGCCTGGTTCTGCGGCGGCTGACCTGCTTGCTGGGATCGTCGAAGGCCTTAACGAAGGAAGCCGAGGCGCTGGAGGCCGACCGGATCGTATCGGTGCGGCCCAGTCGGAACATCCGCAGCGAGGCGCTCTCATACGTAGCGCAGCAGCGCCGGTACTTCCTGTTGGCACAGGAAGAACAACAAACCTGTAGAGGCCCAGTGCATTCTGGGAAATATAAAACAACATGGAGGGAAAACTAACCAGCCGAGTTCTGAACTCAGTGAAAATTGGTGTCAAACGTTTATTTTAAATAAATTAGTTAAAGAAAGTTTTCATCATCAGTAAAAGCAAAAGATTTTTCCTGCACACAAGTTATGGGGCGATAAAAGTCCAGTAAGCTAAACGCTAAATTCTGGAAAAACTCTGTGGTTCATTAGGATCCAGAACGAACTCATGAGGCGTTCAGGTTCTGTTCGGATCCAGATTATCTGCTAATCCGATGCTAGATTAATAAACCAGCAGACTTTTCACTTCCTGTTAAAATCAGAGTTTAAAGTGACCTGCAGTGATTTGGAGGAAATGTTTGTTTCCATGTGAAACTAAAAAATGATCTTTTAGGTTAAATAACCAGGAAGTTTCAGGAACGTCTTAAATATCCAGGAAAACAACCTGGAAACCCTCAAAGTGCATAATTTCCCAGAAAGCATCGTGTCGACAGAGTAAAGTCTGTTTCAGTTGGTCTTCCTGCAGCAGCGTTAAGGTCCAGGTGTTCCCTCTGGGTCTCAGTGAACCTGCGGAGTTTTTAACGCGGCGGCGCGGTGCAGCGTAGCGCGGTGTGGAGCGGCGGCGCTCTAACGTCCAGCTGTTCCTCTGGGTGTCAGTGAACCTGCGGGGTTTTTAACGCAGCAGCGCGGTGCAGCGTAGCGCGGTGCGGCGCGGTGCGGCGCGGCGGCGCTCTAACGTCCAGCTGTTTCCTCTCACCTGTAGAAGGCGAGCTGCAGGCCGACCTGGATGAACGCGTCCGGACTCATCCTGTGGGACTTCGGCACGTTTTTCCCAAAGTGTCCGAACACAGAGACCCGCATGTCCAGGTCCTGGGCCAGGCTGTGGAGGGACAGAGGCTCAGAGTACTGGGACGGGTCAGAACCGGGTCAGAACCGGACCTGGCTGCCGCTCTCACCTGTCCATGCTGACCTTGGCCGCCTCGATGTCCCTCTTCACCTCCGGCGAGACGTTGAAGGGAAGTTTATGAGGGACAGGAAGAGACGCTGCAGGAGACGGAGACGTCTCCGTCTTCCTCCTGTCCAAGAGACACAAAACTGAGGATTAACGGCAGATTACTGGATCACACAGATTATGACAGAACAGGATCCGATCTGTGCTTTAGCTTTAAGTCTCTTCGGCCGTTTTTCCGTCTCAGATGTCGGTATTGGTACCAATATTGATAATCGATGCGGTTCTACTGACGTGAACTCGACCACGTGGTCGATCAGCGCCACGATGGGCGGGCCCTCAGCCGGAGCGTGCTCGTAGTTCGCCCCGCAGGTCCCGTCTTCTCCCACGACGAACTGAAGGGACATCAGAACCAGAACCAGAACCATCCGGTTCAGATCAGGAGCAGAACAAACGTTTCTACGTAAAACACAGACGTTTTCTCTGCAGAGAAAGTTAAACTACAGACATTATGCCTCATGTTGTTGTTTTTAACATAAATCTGAAAACACAAACAGATCATCTGGAGATGACCTCAGGTGTTTCAGGTCAGAATCACTAAACTCATCATTTCCTCCAGGATTTTATTCGTTTTTCACATTTTATGCAACTAAAATCTCAGACTTTTTGCGCTACTTTAGAATTTTAGACATTTTTGCAGAGAAACTGTTTCTTGGTAAATCTGTGATCGTTTACGACGATAAATGTGAATTTTACATGCATCACTTAAATCCAGTGTTTTTCACCACTTTTGCTGAAAATTTGAAATAAAACTTTAATTTATGGAATAACATGAAAAACGCAGGGGTCTGATGATTTTGTGCTACTTCCTGGGATCTTTTAGCATCATGAAGACTTTCTGGACGGCCCGGTGTGTGTGATCTGGAGCGCTGGGGTCGCGGGGTCACCTGCAGCGTCTTGTCGAACCAGCGGTTGGCGCTGTAGCCCCGGCTGCCGCCGCCGTGCAGCATCTGGACGGCGGCGGCGCTGCGGCTCTGATCTCCAGCTGCTCCAGACGTGGATCCATCCAGACACAACGTGAAGATGCTCCTCTGGATCGCCGACACAGACGCCTGGTTGGTCGGGTCTGAACCACAGAGGAGAGACGCATCAGAAAGACTCCTGACAAACACCAGTTTACCCAGTTAACCCAGTTCACCAGCAGAAACAGTCCAACAGTGATGGTTCTGATGGTTCTAAACACCGACACAGAACATGTTTTATTAAAACAAACTAACATCTTCCAGGTTTAACTGGCTGATTTCTAACCATCTGAATCTAAACCTGTAATTCTTGCAGCGTCGCCGCCCTCTGGTGGTGGCAGTTGAGCATTACAGCAGATTACAGAAAACCTTTTCTGTCCCTTTAATAGAGAAACAGCTTCAGATGAGACTGTCTCTCCTCTGCATCCCCAGAACCAGAACCAGAACCAAACGAGGAGAAGCAGCATTCAGCTTCTATGCACCACAAATCTGGATCAAACTCCCAGAAAACTGTCAAACAGCTGAAACACTGAGAGCCTTTAAATCTGGACTAAAACCAGCTGATTAGAGTTTATTTGAAACGTAATTAATTTAATGACGGCACTGACTTAATGTGATGTTTTGATTGTTGATTCTATGTTGCATGTTTTTGTTATGATGTAAAGCACTTTGAGATTAGATTAGATTAGATTAGATTAGATTAGATTAGATTAGATTAGCTGTGCCTGACCTCTCATGAGGGTCAGGTAGGATTTCCCCCAGACGTCTCGGTGCTGAGTGGTCAGGATTCCCACCGGTTCAGCGCTGGGATCCGGTGAAGCTCTGCAGATCTTCTCCAGCTGGACACAGAGCTGGTCTGGAGTCAGAGGCGTCCCATCGCTGTGGTACACGTCCAACTGGAAGAACTGGGAGCAACGGAGAGAATGAAAATGATCAGAAACCAAGAAGCAGCAGGTCTGGGTTCACATTGTGGACAGGAAAACTTCCTCCAGCTGAACAGAAGCTAAAGTTATTAAAGAGGATCTAGAGTCACAGATCTAGACTCAATAGCAGCTGCAGTTACTACAGAAACCAGAGATCATGCTGACCTCTGACCTGAACCTTCAGAACCATAAAGACGGTCACAAAGTCGGCCTCCTGTCAGCTGAATTTCGTCTCCAGGATTAAAGATCTGCTGCTGTTGCCATAGCAACCTTCCAGACTCTCAGGTCGTCAGTTTTCCTACTTTCCACCTCAGCATGTTTACAAAGTACCAATTACCGCCAGCAGATGGCAGAGTTGGACCAGTTTTACCTAAAACTAGAGCAATTTGAACTGCATCTCCTCCATCAATCCAGCAGGATTCCCAGTATCCCAGTGTTCCCAGCAGCGACCCTCACCTGGAAGTTGTGGACCACGGTGATGTGTCTGGGGGGCTGCGAGCTCCTGGCGTGGTTCACCACGGAGTCTCTGCTGACGCCGGGGATCCGGCAGGACGACAGAACCTCGTAGTACTGGTTCATGCACAGCGGCTTCCCGCCCAGGAACTCCACTGGGAGAGTCTCACTGGGAAACAAACCAGTTCACAGATCAGACGCTGGGAAAACCTTCAGATTAATCTGACTTCTAATGATGTTTTAACAGCAGCAACTTCACTGTTTAAACTTCTACTTTCACCAGATGGACTGAAAGTCTGCAGGACTCACTTATCGATCATCGTCTTGAAGTCTAAAACTCCTGCAATCAGTTTGGAAGCGAACCTGGAGAGAGAGAGAGACAGAGAGAGAGAGAGACAGAGAGAGAGAGAGAGAGAGAGAGAGGGAGAGAGAGAGAGAGGGAGAGAGAGAGAGAGAGAGAGAGGGAGAGGGAGTTTGAGTCTTTACTTCCATCAGGACTAGAGGAACGATTTAAATCTGAGAAGAAGGTAGAGAAGATAAGGGGGAAGGCCGACCGAGATACAAACCAACGCTGGATAAAACAAACGGCAGGACAATGAACAAACCAGAGACAGATTCTCTGAGAAGGAAACCATTCAGCCCAGCACCGTCAGGACCAGTAGAAACGGTTTGTTTACCTGATCTGTCCCTGTTTGTCCCTGAAGTCCATCCTGGGCAGAACCAGGCCCGGACTGGAATGGACCACCACCGGCAGCCGGTACTCCAGGTAGGCCACCTGGACCCACCACTGGGAGAGCTGCGAGCAGAACCACAGGAAGGCAGAAAAAGCAATGGGATTCAAGGACTTTCAAGGTCTTTCCAGGATGAAAAGACGTGACAATTAAGAGAGGAAGTTCATGAGTTTAAATCCAGATAAGCTGCTGCTGGCCACGCCCCCAACTCAGGGTTTACACTCACATGCCAAGATGGCCGCAAACAGAGCTGCAGCTATACAACCATACATCTTTGAAAAGCATTAGTAGAGCCTCCTGCACAACCAACCAGAATGCAGCAAGTGGTTTCTGGATGGTTAGTCAACAACAAAACTCTTGTCTTTTGCAGCAGCCATTGTACAGTGAAACCACCTGACCAAACATGCTGGAAGACGGTCTGACTCAACAACTGGGAGGTTTTTGAAATAGTTTGTTTGCCACAAAACATGAACTTATTGCCAAAGAAACAACTACGTGTTTTTAAGTATCGGACTGTTTCTAGGAGCAGTAGAGCCTCAAACAGAAGTAGAACATGTGAAAAAGTGGATTTTGTGTAATGTGTCCCCTTTAAGTAAGATAATCTGAAAGATTTGTTGGATTTTAATTCATTTTGATTGAATCATTTTAAAACTGTTGGGACTTGAACCCATTTCTGTGTTTTAAATGTAAAACCTTTTATTTCTACTCAGAAATATCAAATCAAATTAAACATGTGAAAACCTCAATGACCTTGATCAGTTTCAGTCTGAGTTCAGCTCCATCAGGAGAATCTGTCGACGCGGCGGATTAACGGCCGTCTGTCTGGCCTTACCCAGTTCTCCGTGCCCCTCGCCCGTCTCTCCAGGCCTCTCTGCAGCCGCTCCCCGACGCCGCCGGCCTCCTGGAACCGCTGGACCAGCCGCCGGGTCCGGCTCAGCTCCTCCGCCTCCACGATGGGCTCCAGGGCCGAGATGTAGCGCTGGCAGGTCTGCTGCAGCGGCGGCACCGGCAGGCTGGGCAGCGCCCTCTGGTGGCTCAGGTACCTGCCGGCCACCCGGGTGGCAGAGACGGGCTTCACCAGGTGGCGCGGCCTCACGAAGGGACAGGGCCTCACCATGGCAGCCTTCCACTGGAGACAGGAAGGCTAACATTAGCCATGCTAACGTGTCGAACTGATCAGGTTCAGTCATCTGCTGAGGTGAATGAATGAACCTTATTCCCTGTGGAACCGTTCCCAAAGGTTCCCTGATTGTCAGCAGAAGCTTTAAAAACATTCACAGAAACATTGAATCCACACGCAGTCATGATATCTGGGAAAACAAACACATTTGATGCCTTTTATTCTCTGAAGGTCGAATGTTTTCTAAAAGCTCAGCGAATGTTTTCTGAAGGTTGACTGAAAGTTCATTTCTACTTTCATGAGGCATTTTTATGTTTTTAATAATCATTTTAAGTGATTTTAAATGGAGGACGTTCCCTGGATTTTAGACACTTTCTATGAAGTTCCCTAAAGTTCCCTGTAGGTCAAAGAAGCTTTGTAATATTTAGAAAACCTAACAAGAATATTTATCTGAAAGTTAATTATTTAAATTGTCACACAGTTAAAGTTGCAACAAAAGTCCAGGGAACCTTTAGGGAACATCAGGGAACCTTCCTAAAACAGGGGCAGCCGAATAAACAGCTTCAGGTAATTCAGTAAAAGCAAACATTTAGGCTGTATGGTTGGGAACGTGACACTCATGTCCACAAAGTTCCCTAAAAGGTTCCCTGAAAGCTGGTACTTCCCAGTGTTTCCACTGTGACCTTTAGGAAAGTTTCTGTAAAGGTCACAGAGTGACAGCTGCTGCTGAATTAGGGAACATTAACCTGAAAGTTACTGTTTCACAGAGAACAAGAATTTGATTTAAAAAAACTAAAACTGCACATAAATCGAAGCTTTCAGCCGTTTTAAGCAGCTTACTTGGAATAAAAAACATCAAAAAATAGCCCAAAAAGCTCTAAAATCAGACAAATCTAACAAATTATAGCCGTAAATGTTGTTTGATAATAAAAGTGTTTGGATCTTATTAACAGCTACATAACACAGAGTTCCGGAGGAGTTCCAACCGGTTTTATTCCCAGCTAACCCAGTTAAACTGACCTTTCACCCAGTTAGCCTGTTAGCCACCCGAGCTAACTAGCTCCGTTCACTTTAATGAGCGCTAAGCTAACAGCTACGGAACTTCAGCGCGCTGCTTCAGGCAGAAAACGCCAAAAACTAAACCGTCAGAGTCAACAAGCAGCTGAGATCCGCCAGACGTCCTCAATAAGCGTCACAGACGCAGTTTATGTTGGTCAGATGTCGATATTTCGACAGATACGGGAGTTTTAGATGGAGCCGTTCCACTCACCGCGGTTCTGCTGCAAAAAGCCAGCATTCTGACTCAGATACGCCCACAGACCGGGACCTGAATCCGGGGAGGACCAGCCGCTGCGCTCCGGGGGGTTTATCTCCGAAAAACCTCAGAAGAAACTGAAATCAACGGGAACATCTGAGGAGCTGAGGCGTCAGGAAGAGTTTCAGGTTCCACAGGCTCCACCGCGTTCCCCCGTCAGGACGGACAGGAATAAAACACTCAATAAACTATAGACACTCATTGATATGAATAAAGCTGTGTTTCATTTGATTGTGTTAGAGAAAATATTTTATTACCTCCTGACTATTTAAATATAATAGAAAAAATGTTTTTTACTGTTTATTGACGTGTTAATTACCGTCATTTTAGTACATAAAAAAGTTTTATTTTTCCTCAAATTCACATGGAGTCTTTAACTTAAAGATGTAACTCTTTGCAAATTTCAGTTTTATTACAAGAAACGTTGGTTTAATATGTTTCACTTGATCTATTTTTTATGGATTTATTATTATTAACTAATTTTTTTTAATTATTCTGAAATTATTTATTTATTTGTTTGTTTATTATTATTGAAGGCTTCAGTTAAAGCCTAATTTAATTACAGTAATTTTAAGAAGTGAAAAAATGCCATACTTATACACTGCTTTGTTTCGTTTGCTGGCTTCTCTAAACCTTTTGTTCACTGTTAGAGCATTTTGTAATCTACTCTAGGAGACTTTCACTCATTTTTCTAAGGTGAATGTCAGAGAATTAAAATGATTTCGCAGTTTTAAGTATTACATTTTTGTTGATCTGCGCTTGTAGATGTAGTAGTTGATATCCACCACGTGGGGCAGTGCTGAGCTCCTTCTAGTTTAAACCTACGTTTTAAACCTAGTGAGCAGACCGTAGAAGAAGAGTGCTGTTCGCCATGGCGGAAACAGAGCAGCAATCAGGTAAATAAGATGTTTCTGCTCTCTGTCACCAGTTCTGCTGTTAAACTGGGAACAATGGTTCTCCTCCCAGCAGTTCCGCTGCTTTTCTACATTTTACCGCTGGAAATTCAAACTGGTTTATCTGGACATTAATCTGGCTGCTTGTTTTAACCTGAACTGGTTAAAACTAAAATATTTCAGGCTGTAATATTAATAACTCTTTCACATTAGTTATCAAACAGCGGTGATTATTTCGCTGCTGAATTTCCTTTTTATCGGTTAAATCCGGTCTAATTTGAATAGTTATATAATTTAAAGCTTCTAGTTGTGAACCGAGCTGCAGGTCAAACAGCTGCAGGAGGAAAATACAGTTTAGTTTGGCTGGAAGGAAAAAAAATCAGCTTTAATTAAAACACAACATGCATAAAAACGACTTATCGTGGAAATTAAAGATGATATCCTGCCTTATTTGTTTATTGTTTATTTATTTATTGTTAAATTGGCTGATCGGGCTTTCTCTGGGTGGAAATGCAAAAGCTGAGAAACATTATTGCTATATTTATATTTACTGAACATCAAAATAATGAGAGGATTTTATCTATTTAAAGACAGAAGTTGACATACATGAAGGTAAAAATGCATTTGGAACCATTTGGGAAAGCCCAGGTAATGTTTGGTTCATGTTGGATCCGGTTTCCTGACGCCTGGAGGTTTCAGGCTCATCTGTTCTGTTATGATCAGGTAAAAACACGATGGAGACGCCCAGACATCGCCGGGTTCTGAGTCCCAGAGAAGAACCGGTTCTGGTTTGACATGGAAGAAAAGCTGCAGACATTCTGGAGATCCTGGCTGAAACTAATCTGAAATGCTGAAATGCCGCTCTGAGACGAAGAAGCCATGACTTTAAAAAACCAAATGACAGTTTGCAAAAATGATTGAATGATCTGAACCATCTGATAAAAACTAACTGGACTGAATTAGCTGATAGTGGAAACGTATTGATCTGGATCAGATGATAATAATGTCTACCTGGGTCTTTCCAGCATCTTCTCCTGAAGATGAGGCGCCTGACGCCGGGACCGCCTACATCATCCCCAAGAAGGAAATCAGCATGGTGCCGGACATGGGGAAGTGGAAACGCTCTCAGGTACAAGTCCTTCCTGTTGAAACTCCCAGTCAGAATCTAGAGCTGCTGCTGTGAAAGCTTCTGGTTCTGGTTCTGTGCGGTGACCCATCCAGGCCTACGCTGACTACATGGGCTTCATCCTGACCCTGAACGAAGGAGTGAAGGGAAAGAAGCTGACGTGTGAATATGAAGTCTCTGAGGTAACTTTACTTTTTACAAGATGTGTCTAATGGAACTTTTTAAAGATTTTTAAACCTTTAATAGTTTTATACATTAGCAGGAACCGCTAACAGAAGGTTAGCCGCGCTATGCTTCCAGAAGTATTTTGTGCAGAAATGAGCTAACGGTAGTGATGTCACAAGTGGAGCTAATTTTTAGCTTAGCGCTAAACTGTGAAAACATTTAGCACAGTTAGCTTCATGCAGTGAGCTAACCAGCTAATGCTGTTAGCACATTAGCATGTTAGCATGTGTCTGCCTCTGGTTTTATTTCTGTAAAAGAGAGCTAACGTGTCTCCGGGTCCATCTGGACTCTCCAGAACCAGTTGGTTCTCCTATCGGTTCTGTCTCAGAGGACAGGAAGATGTTGTCTTATTTCTCCTGTTCAGGTGTCATCAGCACCGGGTTACGGGTCAGAACTGAAGCGGTTCTGTTGGTTTTGCAGACGGTGGAGAAGCTGCTCGGCCTTCTGGGAACTCTGGACCAGTGGATAAACGAAACTCCTCCGGTCGACCAGCCGTCCCGCTTCGGCAACAAGGCGTACAGAACCTGGTTCTCCAAGCTGGAGCAGGTTGGTCAGAACCGCCTCTGTCCGGTCCGTGTCGGCGCCGGGCTCGGATCACGTTCTGTCTGTGTTTCAGGAAGCCGAGGCCTTGGTGGCCGCCGTGCTGCCTGCAGAGAAAGCCGCCGCCGCTCCGGAGATCGCCGTCTACCTGAAGGAAGCTGTCGGGAATCCGACCCGGATCGACTACGGGACAGGTACCGGTCCGGATCAGAACCTCTGATCTCTCAAACAGCCAGAGGTTCTTTCATTGAACTTCAGTTGTAGTTTCGCTTCATTATTATCTATAAAAAATAAAAATGTTTTCCATTTGCCAGCACTTCCGGGTTAAAGATCAAAGTGTTTCCAGGTTGAGGTCAGTTTGTCCATCTGGACGGTTCTAATCCGGTTCTGTTTGTCTCTTCAGGTCATGAGGCGGCCTTCGCTGCGTTTCTCTGCTGCCTCTGTAAAGTCGGCGCTCTGAGGATCTCTGACCAGCTGGCCATCGTCTTCAAGGTGTTCAACAGGTGAGACGCCCAGGCTGCGGTACCGCAGGACGGGTTCAGACGGGTCAGGCGGGTCAGGAGGGTCAGGCGGGTCTGGAGGGTCAGGCGCTGCTTTGCTGTTTGTCACACTTAGACTTTTCCAAACATAACCAGATGTTTATAAAAACAAATCCATGTCTGTTTAAAAAATAATATCATAAACTCTGGATCTGTTTCAGAAAAGTTTTCATCCACAGGAACCAACACAGCGTTGCTTTAAACATGCCTGCCCATAGGGGGCAGTGCAGCGCTAAGCTAAAACCTGTCAGCCAATCAGATTGCTTCAAAACAACCACCACTTCCTGTTAGGAACTAAGCATGGAAGACAGAAGCTTCAGTTGTAGATTTAATTACTTTAACATGTAAATTTAGAATATAAAGTTATTAAAACCCAGGATGGTGTTGATTAGGAATCGTTTATCACTGATTTTAGCTTTTAAAATGACAAAAAGAAAAAAAAAATCGACTTGTAGGTGTAAATACTTTTCACATTAAGCCAAGTTGATTTGGAGAGATTTTTTTCTTTTTTACAATTGTTTTCTGCATTAATCATCAACATTAACATTTACAGAGTCAATAATCAGAATAAAAGCTCCCTGTGGGGGTGTAAATACTTTAGAGGGGCTGTGTTGAGCCTCCAGGTGTTGCCTGTCTGCAGGTACCTGCAGGTGATGCGGAAGCTGCAGCGGACCTACAGGATGGAGCCGGCCGGCAGCCAGGGCGTCTGGGGACTGGACGACTTCCAGTTCCTGCCCTTCATCTGGGGCAGCTCCCAGTTCATAGGTGAGACAGGCAGGAAGTGACATCAGCAGAGCAGCCTGATTGGTCAGGTTAATGCGTCTTTACCATAGAAGAAGAAAGGTCAGTTCTTCAAACGGAGTAGAAACATTATTTTTATTTTTTGGGTTATTTTGGAGTTTGGAGATAAAAACTGATGTAGTAAATGTTTGTGTCCAGTAGGAGGCAGCAGTCCCATACGATTCCCTCTGATTTACATTCACCATTCAGAAACTAAGTGCACCCTCAGGGGAGCTGCGCTTTGATCCAGTGTTTCAGTCAGGTTGAGGTCTGGACTTTGATTAGGCCATTGCAGCATCTTCTTCAGTTATTCTGCTGTAGATAATGCATAAAAACACATTTTGAAATATCAATAAACTTTATCTTCTAACAACCGTTTAACACTGGTACTGGAAAACATTTTAAATATCAACAATAAACAACAAATGAAATTAATTATTAAGAATCTGCAAACAAAATTATTCTTCAGAGATGACTTTTAGACGAGCTCTGCTAATCCACCTCATTTGTGTTTGCCACAAAGATCAAATCATTTCATAAATCAGAACATGGTTAGTGGAGAGTTTTTAAATCTGAGCGTAACTTGTGGCTGCACGGCGCCTCCTTTGGCGGCTGCACGGCGCCCCCCTGTGGCGGCTGCACGGCTCCCCCTGTGGCGGCTGCACGGCTCCCCCTGTGGCGGCTGCACAGCGCCCCCTGTGGCGGCTGCAGGCGCCCCCCTGTGGCGGCTGCACGGCGCCCCCCTGTGGCGGCTGCAGGTGCCCCCCTTGTGGCGGCTGCGCGGCGCCCCCCCGTGGCGGCTGCACGGCGCCCCCCCGTGGCGGCTGCACGGCGCCCCCCTGTGGCGGCTGCACAGCGCCCCCTGTGGTGACTAATGCTGGTTTGTCCTCAGATCATCCGACTCTGGAGCCGCGGCATTTCATCGATGAGAGGGTGGTGAACGAGCAGCACCAGGACTACATGTTCCTGGACTGCATCCAGTTCATTAACGAGGTGAGGAAGTCACACGACGCGCCATCAGTCCATCAGAACCGGTCCGATCCAACACCCACAGCTCATATGTATTCACACAGAACCAGGATTATAAATTCAGTTTCCAGATCTCCTCTGGTCCAAAACCAAAACTTCTGTTGTTTTGAAATGAAACTCATTTAAACTTGTTTATATGAGTTTACAAACAATCCTCAGTGTGAATGTTATTGATAAATGATTAAATATCTGAGGAGAATTTAATGTTTTGAGGTTAATGTACTTAAAAACTGATCAAAGTTAAAAACAGATTCAGTTTTTTCTGCTGTTTCTCTTTCAGTTCTTAATGTTTCCTTTAAAATAACATCATTAAACTGCTGGTTTGTTTTCCTATTTATCAGAATAAATGACAGATTTTGTGGGTTTTTTATAACTTATTACTAGTCGTGTAACGACGCGTGTATTCACAGCAGATCTATCAGGTCCGGTCAGTTTGGTACTGAATTGTTTTTAATGTTAAAGGGAGGAACTAAGAACAGATCAATGTTCTTAGTTCTGGAGGGAAACTTTAAGAAGTGACACCGCTGGACTGCTAAAACATTTATGTTTATAACTTAATTTCAGGTTGTAACTAACATATTAACTTTAGTTTTGACATATAATTAAATAAAAGCATAGCTTTACTTAAACACTCTTTAAAATGTGTATTTATTTACATTATAAAAATCATAATAAACGTACTGGTCCCTTCAAAATAAGAGCATCAAACCTCTAATATGGAGTCAACTGTAGTTAAAACTAAATAAAGAGTCAAATAAAGAAATTAAGTTCGGGTAATTTACCATTTTGATTTATTTTTCTTGTATGAAACATAATAAATCTTCTAAAAGTCACTATTAGTTATTTCATGTTGATGCAAAGAAATCTCCAGTACTATAAAGTTTTAGAAAGGATTTTAAACAGAAACAGATTTTTAGTTCAAAAAGAATCTGCCAATCACTCGTTGCCATGGTGATTCCCGCCTGGTTGCCATGGTGATTCCCACCTTTTCATGTAACCAGGCCCTGAAACCGACTGTCACCAACTAGACGTCATACTAAAGAAACCAGAACCTTCTGGGTCCACAAAGTAAATGTTTCTGTAGCAGAGCTGACCGGTTGAACAGAACCTTCAGGTCCAGTTTGTCCAGAACCAATCAGAGCGGAAATTTACTGGCAGCCAATGAGAGAGTGGGCGTGTTTCTGATTGGTCAGAAAGCAGGAAGTCACAGAAGCATACGACTGGACGGAGAAACTGGTTAGATCTAAAAGGTTCTGGACGTTTAACTGGGTCAGAACCATCATCACTCTGAGCTGGAACATTCTGGAGGAAAATCTGGACAGAAAACTGGAAAATGGATGAAAATCAAAACTACTTCCATAATATGAAGTATTTCTATATTCAGTCATTTCAGCTGTTTCCAAACCAAACTTCACGTTTTTATGGATTTATTTTAATATTTTGGGTCAAACTAAAAGTTTGAATAACATAAGAAAATGTTTTTCTTGAATGAATGCTTATCGTGATCCAATATTACTCATTTTTAAAATTTAATGCAAATGTTTTCCCATTATTTAAGATTAATTCAGTTCATGTTTAATTAAATTAATTAAATTTAAATTTTAATAATCTTTTTTAAGTGAACTTTCTACAGATTCAGATGGTGGAAATAAATGAGCCGCAGCTGAATGTGGGTTTGTCCAGGAAGAGGAAGACTGTGTGTGTGTGTGTGTGTGTGTGTGTGTGTGTGTGTGTGTGTGTGTGTGTGTGTGTGTGTGTGTGTGTGTGTGTGT
>CAEGAE010096588.1:0-52627 GCA_903067095.1 Girardinus metallicus
CTAAATTATGGAAATTATTAGAATATTGACTAGAAAAAACATAATCCTCTAAAAAGTAGTATTTTAATTAAAATAAACAACTATATTACACTTTGTTGATGAATATTTCAAGAAAATTCCGGAAGTATTCCTCAGCGCATGCGCATTGGAGCTAATGACGTGGTTTCCGGCTTCCGGACATTTGCCACGCTGGAAGAACGCCGGTAGCATCTGGCGTCAGCAACGGACGCTGATTACTGTTTTCAGGAGAAAAGACGCGGCTACAACATTAAACACACGTTAAAGAAGAACGAGAAGAGAACGAGCCATCCATCTGAGGTCTAAATCCGAGAGACGGAGCTTCACCGAGCTTGACCGAACGCCGCCGATGCTGATTGAACTAAGCTAGCCATGCTAAGGTAACTAGCTGCCATTTGTTTATAGCAACGCCCTTTCTTTCGTGTAAAGAAAGGGCGTGATCCAAAATCCAAAAACAAGCCTTTGATCCAATTCTCCAGCCATCCCAGGATGCGACCATCATGCGATTTATCACGACTAATCGTTCCAGACGAGCCGATCAAGATCAAGCTACTAGCTTCGCCGCTGCTAGCAATTGCCAACAGCAATTGTTAGCGGCTAAGCAAGCGTTTGCTAACTGTTCCGGACAACCGTGAGCTCACCTCGTTGTCCACTGGAAGGCTGTTAATAATAGATATGGTAGCTGAGCAGTTATAATAGTATAGGATGAACATTTTATATATTTTGTGTAATTTTAAGGTGTTTGGAACTTCATCCTATCGCAGCAGGCCGCACATGCAACAGCCAATCGAACCACGGCTTTGATGATATGACTCCAGATGACATTAAGGCCCGATTGACGCACACGCACATCCGCTGACCTTAAAACAGGTTTTGTTATTTGGTTTCCAATGTAGAGTATTTAATTATGCTGTATAATAATTGTAAAAAATAAAGGTAACTACTTCACGTATTTCGTCTATCACGGGTTCTTTTCCGAACGCAACCCCCGGCGAAAAACGAGGGTTCACTGTATTTCTGTTATTTAAACTCATGAAGTTAAAACATACAAACTTATTTTCAGCACCAGCTGTTATTTCAATCTAAAGTTATGCAACTTATGATTACAAAATATGTGGTGGGTGTTTTGGTTTAAAAACAGGTTCTCTAAGGAGTTTAAATGTCCAACTTTAATGCAAGTTTTTTCAAAATGGAATGGCTGCACATTTTCATGAAATGTGCCACATTTGATGTGACAGTATTATCTATAAGTCCTTCAAAGTCGCACTGACAGCAACAGTCTTATGGGCAGACACAATGAAAGTTGTTTTCAGTATATTTAAATATGAAATTAAAAGAAACATTTTCTAAGGGTGAGAAAGCAAGACTTTCTGAAGATAACAGGAAGTAAATCAAAGATGTCCTTTTTAAAAACTTGTTTTCAGCCTCTGTCTGTTATGGAGGACATTAGATTTGAAAATGTCCACAGCCCTTTAGAAATCTCAGAGTTGAAATAACGAGCTACGTTCTCGTTGGGGAATAAAGGCAAAGACTCCTATTTACAGCTAGGGCAGCTAAAAAGACTAATCACTAACATAAGATTCAGAAACCTCTTAAAATTTCACCTCTGCCATGCTTTTTGTCTTCATTTCAAAATGTTGGTCAAACCCTGTTTAACAACCACTCCACTCCCATGCATGTGGTGTGATGTTGACTCAGCTCCCAGTTGAAAGTTGCACTTGTATTTCTTCTATGAAAGTTCTTACAGAGAAATACAAATCAGCAGATATTGGTATCGGTGAATCAAAGCCTTAAATAAAACAAGAATAATTCTGATTGGTGCATCAATGCCTTTGAGTTTCGTTCACTGTTGGCAAGAGCGAAAATTAAAAGCACAAACTTCCGTAAAGCCACTAAGACTCTCTTTTGGGGTTTCTCTCTTTAATGAGACATATTTGGCAATTAGACTGTGGAAGTTCAAATTGAGCATTTCAAGGCAGCACAGAAGACCACAACAAATGAATCAACAAAAAAACCTACACTATAGTCTTGCATCTTTTTGCTGTCGGTGAGTTCATATTTTATCACATCCTCATCCGTAATTAAGTTTTACACGCATTCTTGTTGTAGAAGCAACAAACCTCAGTAATGAGAAGCTGAGGACAAATTAAAGACTTTGTCAACATGTTTGTCTATGTTGGAGCTCTGCTTATAATTTTGACTGCTAAATAAACCAATTTAGACAAAACTTGGGAATGTTTGCTAAAATTTAAAATTTCTAATCTACATAACATAAAAACTACGTGCAGCCCTTCTTATACACTACAGAAAAAAGTTCTTATTTTAAAAATGCATCAAAGTGTTTGCTCAGTTTTAAAACTTGGAATTTAAAATACGAATCAAATCAGGTTGAAAAGGTAGAATTATGCATATCTAAGTCTAATTTAGACTCAATGATCCTTAGGGAAATGCACATTACAATGAAACCGTGGCTATCAGACTACCAGCAGCACAAATGCTGCACAGATGGTCTTGTTATTTCTATTTTAAGACTTAAAGATGTGTACATATCGTTTAAAACTCGCCCATTCATCCTGACGAAAGCAGATATACATGTTGGTGCCTATTGCAGAAGGTATTGCAAAATATTTCTGCAAAATGTCTTCCCCCAGAGTAAATAGTCTCCTCTAACAACTGCCCTCAAACCCCCATGTAGTGATAAATTGACCGAGTGGCTCTCCATCATAATGATGAGTGGAGGATCCCAGCCAAGATCTGCTCCACCCTCCTCCTCTTTTGACCACTGAGCTCTGTCCACTGTCTGTTCTTGTCTTCATCACACCCCCTCTTCCCTCCGATCCCCCACCCTATTTGTGCAAGGCAGGCAGACCACCTAACGACCAATGCCAAGGCAACAGGGCCATCTCCTAGCAACGTAAAGCCTGGCTGAAACGTGGCTCTGACGACTTCGACACATGGGAACGGAGGGGGGCAGGAGAGGGAGTGTGGGAGTCTGGAAGCGAAGGGAGGGGGTCGGCGCAACTGGTATCCTTCAAACGAAGCCGAGGGATAAGTTCAGGAATTATAAAAATCATTTTATATGAGAGCGAAAGTGGCCGATGTTCTTTCAATCAACTCTCTAGAAAATCCAGACAGTTCTCCAACTCTCAGGTACACCACCTTTAAATAAAACACCAAGTAGAGGACAGAAGTACACGGATGTCTTTTCATTTCACTCTAATGCATTTTATGTTGTACTGTCAAACTTCTCTTTGAGTTGTTTATAGTTTCAGACATTAAAATATTGCATGGAGTTTCACTGAAATTTCTTCAGGTAAATTCTCAAATTTCGCCAAACATCTGAGATATCCAATTCAAATTAGACAATACGAATCAAATCAGGTTGAAAAGGTAAACGAAACATGATTATGTTTCATTCAACATTGATTATGTTGATTATGCTGATGTGTAACAATGGCAAAATGTAATGTTTCAATTGTTGACTGTGTTCTATGACTTTGTATTTTTGTGTTTTATGATGTAAAGCACTTTGAAATGCCTTGTTGCTGAAAGGTGTTATACAAATAAAATTTGATTTGATTTTGAATGTAGAAACATTAACAGTAAAACAGTTGAAAGAACATAATGCTATGGAGACACTTTCCATCTGCAGGTACAGAGAAGCAAACTAGTTAAAGGGAGGACGCATATGGCTAAATTCAGAAGAAAACCTGTTGGAAACGTAAAAAAAAAAAAAACCCACCATCTATTTCAGAGGCAGGTTCACTTTCCTGCAGGATAATTGTAAATATACAAACTAAACTACAATCTAATGGTTTACATCAAACCATATTCATGTTTAAGAACAACCTAGCCTAGCTAAAGTCCAGATTGGAATCCAACTGAGAGTTGGAGGCAAGACTTGAAATTTGATGTCCACAAATGCTTTTCTTCTAATCTGACTGAGCTTTAGCTGTCTTTCAAATATAAATGGGAAAGAATTGAATTCTCTTTATGTGAAAATCTGGTAGAGACATCCACCAAAAGACTTGTAGAGGTAATTCCAGTAAGAAGTGGCTCCATTCAGTTTTGATTGAGGGTTGCTGGATAGAAATGTATGCCAGACTGTTTTATTATCTTCCATAAAATATAATAAAGCTCCTAGTAGCAAGGTGATAAAGTGAGGCAGTTCAAGAGGCCCTTTAGCAAGGCACTATTCTGTCACATGTGGGACATTTCTGCTAGGCTACATTCTAAATGAAAGATCCAGGTTTAGAAATATTAGAACAGCTTGAAATGGCTGAATCACTATGCAGCAGACTATAAAGTAAATATGAGGACATTTTTACAACAACTTGAGTTGTTTTCCAAATACTTGTCCCATCTATGAACAACTGCTGCACAACATTTATTGCTGGAGGAACTTTTACCACAGTGCAATGGAGGGAAAGGTCCGGGGATTTCATACTGCAATACAGTTACCAGAAATTACTTGGTGTACTGCCCTGCATGTTGCTGGGACTCATCAACTGGTGGAAGCCTTTGGAAACAAATAGCTGGAATAGTGAACTGATCTGACATTCACACAGAAATCATCTGAATAAAAAAAAACACCATAAGACCAATCCCTTCTTAATGCAAAGATGAAGCAGTTATATTACAGAACTGAGCCTGTAAGAATAAAGATTAACAACTGCCTTTCAGTAAACATTTCATTGTGGATTGGACTCAAATGAAGGCGTTGAATTGTTGCAAACTAAAATAAATCCTTGCACCAACAGTATTTACAAGATATGAAAAGTCATTGCTCTTCATTAGCAGGTGTATTCTGCTTAGCATCTTTAGTGGATCAAACCCTTTCATAATCTCAGTTTATGCACGAGACTTTCAGACATTTTTAATAATATAATTTAAATTAATGAAAAATTATAAACAACATAAAATAACTATTTAAATAAGTGTTTTTCAGCTCTAAAATCTTTAGCAAGATGATTATCTGTGCAAAAGATCAGAGCAATGAAAATCTTGTTGCCTCCTTACAGATTTAGTTTTTTTCCCCCATGTTGCAATGTTTGAAATCAATCAAAATTTTACATAAAAAAAATTGCAAAATTCCAAAATTGAAAGCGTGTAAAAGCAAAATGCAATTTTAGAAAAATAGATGCCCAGGACAACTCTAGTTGAAAAAGTAATTGTACCTTAAGCCAAATAAATGTTTGCAAATTCTTCTATCAATTGATTACTAACAGTAATCAATTCACACTGGAGGAATTTTCGCCCGGACTGGAGATTTTCGACCATGAATAGCTCAACTTAACACAACTGGAGTTAAGTCTAGACTTTGACTAGGCCACTCCAAAAGCTGGCTGCAAAGCACTTGATCTTAAGGCAAGAAATTCTCCTTGAGAGTTTTCTGCTGAAGAGCAAAATTAATGGCTCCATCAACTACAGCAGCACCAGCAAAGCAGTCGCAGTTCATCACACAGCCACCACCATGTTTAGCTGTTTGTTTGATGTTCTTTTTGCAAGCTATGTTCATTTTAAGCCATATATAACAAATCAAACAAGATTTGATGACTCTCACTTTCCAAAAAGTTCCACTTTTGCAAATGAGTAAACAGAATATTTTCAAAAAACCTTGTGGATTTTGGAGCAAATAGCCTTTTTGTCCCGTTGATTGGCAAGGTGATGCTTTTACCTTGGATCTGTACGATGAATACCATTTTAGTCTTTTGTGTTGCTGAATTATGAATCACAACTTTATCTAAGGTCTACAGTGCTTTTAATGTTGTCTTGGATTCCTTTCTGATTGTTAATGGAAACTCTTAGAAATGGCTTTATAACTTTTCAGATCTATGAGGGTCAGTAAGTTTGTTATCTGTCTAATTTCAGATCATAATGTTTTGCCTTTTTAACTCCTTTTGCTACTTCATGTTGATTCTTCAAGTCAGGCAGGTCGAACCAAAATAAATGTGGTTAATCTTTTAATTTATGATCAAACTTGGGATGGCAGTAACTTTTTCCACACAGGGCATCTATTAATTAACAAAATCAGAATTTGAAAACTGCCAAAAACGATAAGCAAAAATGGAAAAAATATGAAAATACTTTTTCAGACCATTGCATGCATTATGAATCTGTAGGAGGAGACGGTCATGCTAATTTCTAAACGTTTTGTGGTTTACAGATTTCTCTCGTAAATCAAATGGAGACAAGGGGGAATGGTTGTGATGAATGAGGTCAGGGCGTGGCATTTATACTCTGGTTAAGACAATTCATCCACTGCTCCCCCCCCCGGCAGCTTTTTGTCTTTGTGACACCTCGCGCAGGAGTATTGGTGTCAGCAAACATGAACCTGTAAACTTTACACCAGAAGACATGACATCCACCTTTATCTCTTCTCTGTATCTCCACATTATGTCTTTTTATTTTCTTCCACACATCAGGGCCCCTCCCTAAGATAGACGCATACGCTGACTAAAGGATGTCACCATAGCAACAGGAGAGAAAGAGGGAAAAAAAAGATCCACAGTGAACAGGGAGAAAGCAGAGAATAAAGCCAGATAGAGAGAGAGACGGAGAGGGAGTCAATAACCTAAGCATGGCAAAAAAAGAAGAATCAGATATAAAGAGTAGACAGATGGAGAGGCAGAGAAAGAGCGTCAGATGGCGGAGAAAGACAGCGGGTGTTTCTTTCTGGCCAACCAAAATACTGACCAGCTCCGATTTTGACAACAGAAGATGCCCTTATGACGCTCCCTTTTTTATCCATTCTCCTTCTCTATTCATATTTATTAGCACTGTTAATTCGTCTGCAACAATCAGAGCCTGTCGGTCCCAGTGACTTGTGCTGCACGAGACACTGAGTGTCTTGTGGACAACTTTCTGTCTCTGAGTGAGCCTCAGGGCCACGCCCAGCTGCTGCTGCAGATCCTACCAACAAGCACACAAAGACGCAAAATCTACCTGGCATTAATGTGTCTTTAGAGCGCTTCCAAAATGTAAAAATGAATGTAATTCCGAAGTGACTGCAGTCAAGTCACATTAGATCAATCAGAACAAGAAGAGGAGAGACGGATTCAATCAGATTAACATCCAGATCTTTTCACGGAAATGCACGTCTGAGCACAAATTAGACAAATCAAAAACTGGTACATATCCAAAAATAATGTTGTAAAAATGAGGAAAAGACCTAAATTCTAGTTTTAGCCAAGCAAAAGAGTTATTTTGTTGAATCTTAATCACGTTTTCTTCAAAATAGCAAGTTGGAAGCTTCTTATAACACTAAATCTGTGTAGGTTAATGTGAGCTAATTGTCAACTGACAGCTAAATTAGCATTGACATAATCTTGAAAAAGTAAAACTAAAAAAGGTTTTCTTAGTTTAGACATATTGTGGTTTTCATAATTATTTAATCTCCAAATATTGAAGTCAAACTTGTTAGCAAAAAATTTTTCTTTTTTTTTAAATCAAAAATAGAAAACCTCACTCCAAATCCAAAGGTACTGGAACATAAAAATTATACTTTTGCACTATTTTAGAGATTAAAATAAGTTTAAACTGCAGAAAGTAGTATGGCAGAAAATGTTTGTAGTTGTAAAACTGTTACATCTTAAAACCTTGATATATAGCACTAAAAAAAAAAAAAGTAGCTGGCCCTTTAGAGATTTCTCCCTACTTTTATTATTGGCCAAAGAAAACCTGAGTGAATACAAAAGGTTGTCAAATCATAATTTTATTTATTAAGTGTATGAAAATTATCTGAAGCAACTTGACCTTACTTGAAAGATCACCCTGCTCTCCTTGCTAAATCTTGAAACAACTGTGATTACTCACAATAAATCAATTTCACAAGCCACACTCCCCTGTTTGCTGTCAGACCTGTAGAATCAACAAATCACTGAGAGCTTTCATCCTTCTGTTCAATCGTCAGATGCCAGCAGGTTGCAGATGTTTCAGGCTTGTTTTCACTGTGAAAACAAGCTGAATTCTCTGATGTGAACGTAGAACCGACTGAATGAGAAAATAACCTGAAATCGATCAATTTGAGCTCAACACTTTCTCCTTTGACTATCTAAAAGCGACTCGGGGTAATCTGATAGGTTTTCTTTGATGGAAAACTTTTTTTTAACCAATTTGAACATTAAACTGAACCACACTGCATTGTTTGATAAATGGGATCAAATTAGAAAGCAGGGAATCAGCCCGTATGATTTAATTTACTTTCTTTTTGTTGAAAATTAACGCTGTACAAATAAATTGTTTTGAACTGATTTGAATTTAACTTCGTAGCTGATTTTTCTATTTACTCAAAACCCTTTTTTGCAGCACTTGACCTTTCTGACAGCTAATTTTCACACATTTAAAATTCTTGAATATTTTTATGTTTTTGGGGAAAAAAAATACGGTGTAATTCCAGAAAATATTCAGTTTTTCCCATTAAAAACATTAACTCTGAGTCAATGTATTAGAGGTGTGAAAAATTGAGATGCAAATAGCAAAAATCAACAACCTGCTCAAGATGCCAGGTGGAGTCGATGCGTGGTTTGACTTTGCCCTGCTTGTACAGATCCAGGATGGTGTTCATGGCCTGGGTGATGAGCTCCATCTCCCCGTCCAGGTAGCCCAGGTGAAATCCACACACCGACTTGTTGCCTTGAATAAGGCTGAGCGTGTGGATGGAGAACTGGTGGTACCAGTTCTTAGCCACGGCGATCAGGTTCTTCCTCTGACCCGCCAACATGTTGGCCGCACCTGAAGGGGACGAAGATCGAAGAAACTTGACTCCATTAACTTTACATATTGTGTTTTAGTATTTGGTAGTGTGCAGGTGTTAATATTGTGTTCAACAGGGCAGTATTATGCGTTTTTCAGCCACCTAGAATAATTTTATAGCACCAAGTAATTATGTTATATAAATTATATAGATATATGTATCAAATATGACTTAAAAGAAATTTGACTTCTTAATTTAACTCCTTGAAATTGGGCCTATATTTCTTTAAGGGACTCTTGCTCTGACACTTCTCCTTCAGGAAGTCATCATAACATCCTTCATCTGTTAACCATTTACCAAAGTTGTTACCAGCTTTACACTAGGAAGTAGTTCGTATAATGAGCTCAGAAGTTGTGCAGTCCTACCAGGTGTTTGCCAACTGTGGCTGACTAGACTAAATGTGCTAAGTGGAGGGTATCGGTGCTCCTCCTTGCAGCTCCAAGGAGGAGCTTTGTCCTTGAAGGCGGGGCTTGGTCCCACCAAGCATTTGGCACAGCTGAATAGTTGCCATGGGAAATTAAACATCTCAAACATAAGAAATCCTATTTTTGACATATCTTTGATGAGGGAATAACATTATAACATCAAGTAAAGCTTAAAAAAGTCGATTTGACATAATGGTGCCTCTTTAAAAAATCAAAAGTTGTGATGTTGAAAGGTCACATCTCACTTAGGCAATGGGAATCATCCACTGTTCTTTGTTTCACCTCTGTCTCTCGCCTATTCTCCCACCCTCAAAATCCTCTTTAGCACTTCAGCAGCCACTGCCATCACATCCTCCTCCAGACCCCCTCCTTACGGGTTCACTTAACGGTCTCTCTACTCTCAATCTTTGCGTTCCTTGGATTGGAGGAAAAGGGTGGGGGTGAGGGTGGTATGGACAAAGCATGCTCTGAGAGAACCAAGGGACCCGGCCTGCCGTATTCACACACATTCCAGGTTTCATGCAGATAGAACACCCCATTGTTCCACCGTGCCTACTTCTGATAAGCTGGAGGAGAAGCAGCCCGGCGCAGAGGGACCGGAGAGGCTGAATGGTTGAGGTTGGAGGGCACCATGCTGGGTAGGGACTTTCTGAGCAACACGCAAAAAAAGGCGAGACCCTGTTCTCCATGGATGCCGACCCCGCCCACTCCATGCATGCATTCGGATTTGCATTGTAACAGGGAGCGTAAAAGGGCTTCCCACGGATGACACACAGCTCACTGAGGACATGGGCCTCCACAGAGAGGCCAATCCACCCACTAGAAAGCAGCTTTTACTCTGTGGCAAGTGTGAAACCCACAACTATTCTATTTATTCACAGCCAGCCTGAAAGATCCCGGGAGAATGTTTTTAAAAAATTTTTTGGAAAAAGCAGCAACTAATTGTTCTTTATGCAGTTGCTACATAAAGGTCAAAAAATGTAATAGTGTGGATTCTTCAGGATGAATTCCAGCTATAGTCCAAAGGGATAAGAATGTAAAAAATTTGGTTTGATAATGTAGCTGATGTGTTCCAAGAAGGAATGCCCTGTTTGCAGACATTTCTCCTCAAAGACAAGAGAAAGTCTGCAGGTTACAACCAACTTTCACTTCAGATCAGATCAGATTTTTTTATTAAATCCAAAATTTAAAAAGCAGATTAGCTCGAAACAGGGAAAAAAAAATTAACCTCGGTAGGTTTAAACATACATGTAGTGATGCATCTTTTTTATTAACACATGTACACTGAGAATAAAAGCAAAATAAAAGGTAATGCAGTATGGATTTCTACTGCTGCGCGTCTCAAAATTCAAAGATTATTAACAAAATAAAAATAAAACGGATGTGTTTTTTGTGATGATGTCACAAGAGGCACAAGAAAAAGTATGGTGAATGAGTGACTTTTGACAGATTGTAGCATTCAAGTTGCAGCCTTATTGTCTTAGAAGCTGTGGCTTTATCTACAAGAACCAAAAACAAAAATGATGTTGTCTTGAATCACCTTTGAAACAACAACAAGGTGCAACAATTATCTTCTGGACAATAAGTGGTACAAATTGATTTGTGCCCTTACGCATGAAAACAGTTGGATGACAGCAGGACAACCAACGCACCTGAATGGCCAAGACAAACAAACCTAAAAACCAGACCGATCTAAAAGCTCTGGAGTTGTTAAGTAAAAGAATTAAATCTGTTTGGAGACACTGTGGTATGACCTTCTCCAGCCAAACTTGAAAACTGTCCAATGTGGGTAAATTTAAAACAGTTCAGCAAAAAAAAAAAAGGAAAAAAAAATGGGCCCAATTATAACAAGGGTGGCAGAGGCAGTTGTTAGGTTTAGGAGGCATTTAAATTTTCAACATTTTTCCTCCCCACAGAATAAATCTGCAAACTTTTTCACAAAACTGTATGTATTGGGGGGGAAAAAATAATTACTGACGTCTGAGAATAAAATCTGGCCCTCCATCTGTCATATATTTGATTGTTGCCATTTTATTCAGAAATCCATGCAGAGTTCTGATATGAGGTTAAAACATTGTGCTGCAGCGATTCAAAATACAAGTTAACACGTTTGAATTAGTTATCTGATTAAAAACTTTGAAGCAAAGAGATAATAAAATGGCAAGAAAAATACAAATGGTCAGATCTGTGTGCTGATAGATTGCGATGACTTCTAAAGTATCTTTGCACAGAAACGAGGAAGGCAGAGGTTAATTTGATAAAAAAAAAATAACTATTTGCATAGCAAATTAAACAGTAAGTTTGATTGATTATACAAAAAAGTCTGGTTAATAACTTTGGATCAATCCATGTTTGAGATTTGGCACCAGCAAAACATGAATAGCAACATTTTTACACCAAGCTACGTTGTATTTTTGCAACATTGGTTATCTTGCTACTGGATTTATTATTTCCACTTACCATAGGTGATGAGCTTTCCCATAGGCTTCAGCAGATTGTAGGCCTTGTGGGTGTCTGATCCTCCGAGTGGGTCGAGGATGATGTCCAGCCCTGCGGCACAGGAGGCAAGCGGTGGAAGTTATCTATGGTGTGAATTCAGCAAGAGCAGTCCGCCAGGTCTCCTCTGGCGGGCTGCCCCTCTGCATGCCAAAGTTCAATAGGAGTAGCGAGTGTAGCCAAGCTGCTCCATGTTTACTCAAACCCATAAAGGAGGACAGGAGGAACATAACAGAACCTTCCTTTATGATTGCTTTTTCCATTCACGTCTCTTGTCTGACAAGATGTCTCCCTGTTGCTATCATTTCAGCATAACAATCTGCACAGATGGTAAAACCAGACAATGGAGGTTTCTCTGTGGCTTATTAATGTCCAGTCATGTATGTTCTGCCTTAATGATGCTCCTTTGTGCCACAGGGAACTCCTTAAATTGGGCTACCCCTCCTTGCTCTGCTAAACCCCGGTCCTATTGATTGCAGGGGCTCGCAGCATGACTCTGCCTTGACCGGAGCACATGAATTGACAGAGAGTCAAAGATAGAAGGATTGGTGGTGAGCACATTGATTCAGGCTTCTAATTAGATACATTCTGTGTAAAGTGTCAGCTCCTGCTTTCAACCTATCTGTCGCAGATGTCTGCCTGACTCAAAAATGAACAGAGACAGGTTGGAGAGGTGCCAATGAGATGAGCTTTCTGGGAAACTATATCATATTTGAAACAGGAGCAGCATGACCCAGACTTTGTTTCATTTAGCTAATAAAAGAGGGAGGATTTTGGTTAATTTCCTAGAAGCAGTTCCAGCTACATATAACTTTTCTCGTTACTATGTTTGGGGTGGACAGCGTCAGTGTTTGGAGACAAAAATTTTGCTTAGTGGGAAACTGACTCCCTATTCGCTGCCACTCTGACAGCCAACTGTGAGAAACTGAGAAAAAAAATGGCACAGCAATGTACCATCTCACCAAATCTAGTGTATGAAACAAAAATCTTGAAATATCCAATATCAAAATGCGTAATGCTAGCAACAGAGGTTTTGTTTTTTGAATTGCATTCTCCTTTGGAAACAAAATCCAAATTTAGAACATTTAATCTTGGCGGACGCTGAGCTCTCGTTCACCTTTTGGACTGATCTTGCGAACTTCCTCCACGTAGTCCTTGGTGCGATAGTCAATGGCATGCGTGACCCCACCCTGACTGATGGCCTCATGTTTGCTTGCTGACGCGGTGCCGAACACGGTCACATCTTTCACAGTCTTGCACAGCTGAGTGGCTGCAATGCCAACTCCACCTGAAGAGAGGGGAAAATAAATCAACGGTTAATACAGGGAAACGCATCTCTTGGTTTTGACCTTTCGTCTCCACAAACTCTCCTTGCCTGGCTGGATTTCAGAGTTTAGTCGCCAGAGAGGCTTATTCAAAATGGTTTCCTCTTTTTGCTCTTGTTGTAAACATTTGTATTTATGAAAACCACCACGCCATAGAGCTGCACCAGTTGTCTCTCAGATGCATGAAAGAAAGTCAAATTTTGGTAATACCATGTTTTTTCTCCCTGTCGACTGGACACAGTAGCTACACCAAAGCTCATTTTTAATTGGGTGATCACTCCCTTGTGATGGCTCCTCCCCCTAAAGAGGGTGTTGTGTGTGAAGACAACAGCATTATTTATTTTCCCAGCACATAGCGGTATTTTAAAGTACAATCAAATAACTATGTTAACTTAAGTTGATAAAAATGGTATATATATCAAACTATGATTTTATTATTTAACTCCTTGAAAGTGGGCCTCAAGAAACTTTGACACTCCTCCGTCAGGAAGTCATCACAACATCGCTCCTCTATTAACCCTTTAACGACGTTTTACCAGTGTTGCACTGAGAAGTAGCTTGCATAATGAGCTCAGCAGATCTACCAAGTGTTTGCTAATTGCTGCTCCAAGGACGAGTTGCATCCTCGAAGATGATACTAGACCAAACCAGGAAGAAAGTGTTTGTCACAAGACACCCGGACTGGACCCATTAACTCAGCCTAATCAACTGTTACAAAATCTGATTGCGATAAATGTTTTGTTTTTTCCCCCCTCATGTATGCGAGTTCTACACATCTCAGACAAATCTTTAAATCTTAACTTTTGCAAAATATCTCACCCAGATCCAGTTAGAAAGTGAGGATGCCAAAATCCAAGGATGAAGAAACACATTTGGCTGTTTTGTTCAACCTTGAACTAGTAACACAGCTGTTTGTTTCCAAAGAGATTTCACAGTCATTCATGGCTGAAAAAACGTGCATATAAGGAAACCAAGACGCTTCTGGAAAGAGAGATGAACAACACACAGCTCCGGCCAAAAGTAAAGCAGCTTTCACTCTCCTGTTGCTGGCAGTTTTAAACCGAAGCCTGGCAGATTAAGACAGTAGCTCCAAAACATTATTTCGTCTTTCTGATTTTAGGTTTTAAATCCGCTTTCTTTTTGTCTTGATTTATTCTTCCTTAATAAATAAAGTACCTGAAAGCTGGAAATGGACGAATTGTAGAATAGGAGTTTAACCATCTTATTTTCTTTGGTTTTAGTTCCTCAGAAGAGATGAGATATTAATTGCTTGTAATTAGTAAGTTTGTATCTGATGTAAGATTAAATAAGCTGTTCATTTTCAATTTTGATTGTTTCATTAATAATGATTCCTAAAAAAAAAAAAAGAGGTCTCACCTTCTGTATAGGTGCAATTATGAAATCAATAAAAAATAATGCTTCAAAAGAAATAATTTTTGCAACAATTTAGAAGATTAAGACAAGCCTGATAAATATATGAACCTTTGTATCTCCTATTTCCTAAACTATTTTGAGCAAAATCCTCCACAAAATGGAGCTCAACAAGAATTCCTATTCAACGCATATTTTCGGGGCCAGGTAAATTTGATTTGCATTATTTATTGTGACAAACAACCAAGTCAATAACAGAGTGGATGTGTTTTCGCTCAGGGGTATGTATGAGGCATATTAAACACAATTACATTAACTCAGCTGGCCCAGGGAAAGTAAACACCCACACAAAAGACAAATACATCCAACTCTGGAAAAAGTAGCTTTTGTTACCCTTTGGTAAATCCAATTTTGCAGTTTGCATTCTCAAGACAAACTAAAGGACCAGAAATATACAAAAGTAGCTGTAAGAGGAAAAAAAAACCTCCCACACTGTTCAAGACTTTAAATATAAGTAGAGGTTTGGACTATTTGCATTTTTCTTTGCTGTGTTTGAAAGCCATAGCCGGTGTTTGCAGAAGGAACCGTTGCGAGAAGTAATAGGTTACCGATAAGCAAGTGGCTTGTTTGAAATGAAAGCTGACTGGAGGGGCCGGGGCTGCAAGGCATCCATAAAGGTCATTCATGCCTGACCAGGAAAGAACAAATCTTATCTGATACCAGAGAGAATAAAGAAGCACAGAGCAACAGCTGCATTCAATAACATTTACTTTTACTGGGATTAAATGGACTGTTGAGAAAATTAAATGTTGTGAGAAATTTGCACACCAAGAAAATGAAGAAAAGATTTTCACTTTGAGTGTGTGTATTCTGAGTGAAGAATATTGTGTTTATTTTAGGCATGCATGTCAGCTTTCAGGAGAGAATGTTGTGCACTGGATGATGCTGGTGCACCTCTTGTCCCTTCATCTGAACATAAATGTTTCTGAGCCAGTGAGCCTGTCTGATAGCACAACTTCTTCAACCAAACCCAGGCTGCTTCTCTCTGTGGCAGCTTGGCTGCATAAAAACACAAAAGCAAACAGCAGTGTCTTCAGAAGAATTAAAAGTACTGAGATTTACTGATATTATTTGGATATATGTTCAAGTTAAAGCCCTTTTCTGGTAGTGCGGGTCAACGGGTTCCCGTGAGATGAACAGGCCGGCTGCATCACTATAATCATGCCTGTTGATGGTGTTAATATAGCTGAAGAGAAAACAAAACTCAAGGCTGTTGCTCTTCGATGCGAGCGCTGTCGTGGCCACGTTGTAACAGCAACCGTCTCTCCTCGCTCTCAGTGAGAAAACCGAGTTTGTGTTGCCAAGGTAACCTCAGCCAAATTGCCAGCAATGACAGAGCAAAGGGAACCATTTTGTCTCATTGACTGCTCTTCCTTCGGGCACGCAGGCGCAACAATCGCGAGTTTGTCAGCAGTTCGTTTTTGACAGCTACAGCTGAGCATTTGTCTTGAGAAGTCGCCTGAAAAGGCACTTCTAATGATTATAAAACACAAACAAATATACAAATATAAGGAGAACTTTGTGTAATTTAAAAGAGAAGACAGAGAAAGCTGCGAGTCAGTAACATCTCTCATGGACAGGTATAAGGTGTCCAACAGAATCTTATATGCTCACTTGTCAATATTTAACTATATTAACTGTCATAAATTTTGTCATTTCCGTTCACTGCAGCTTTGTAGAGAAACGTATCAAAAATAAATGCAGAAATCACTTTCTTTTGTACAAAAAAAGGAGAATTTGCTGCTGTGCCTTTCAAAAGAATCATATACATTTCATTGGATGTGACAAATACAAAGTAGCACATTATTGTGAAGTCAAAGGTAATTATATAGAAATCTGATCATGAATGAAAATGTGAAAAGTAAAGCATATGTTTGATTCAACACCCAGGGGTCAATATTTTGTACAACAATCTTTTCCTACATTGAGAAACTAAAGTTTTTGACAATTCTTCTCAGTCAAATTGGAGGGAAAGTATCAGTGAAGAGCAGTTTAAAGGAATTGGGTCTGGACTTTGACTGGACCGTTCCAACACAAGTAAATGATCTGATAGAGACCAGTGGTCCTAAATCCTAAACATATCGTCCTCCAAACTTAAAAATGGGTGATTAACAGGAAGTAATAAAATCTTTTGAATATGATGTGGTGGAGCAGAAACACAAACAAACATGGAGGACAGTGGGGATTCACTGGTGTTGTATCTCTGGCTGAATTTTCTCCTGCAAAGTGAACCTCCTCTTCAGTCTCAAATCTTTTCAAACCAATAGTTCTTTTCCCCAGCATTACTCTGTTTTTAGCTCCATGTCCTTCCATCTTCCCAGCAAAAATGACCAAAATACTGCTGAAGAAAAGCCAGCCCACAGTATGATGCGACCACTGCCACATTTCACTTGTATGGATGCTGCGTTTAAGGTGAGATGCAGAGCTAGTTTTTCTCCATACATGGCATTTTGACTAGAGGTAAAAAAAGTTCATTCTTAATCTCATCAACAACACTGTTTGTGGCAAACTCTAAGCAAACCTCATTGCTTTACAATTGGCTCCTTCCTGTCACTCTTTCATGAAAGAAATTTGTGGATAGATGATAATTGTCCTCTTAACAAATCTCTACTCCTATGATTAATGCTCCATTTATTCAGCCTCTCATCTTAATTGGATGGTCATGTTTTGGTAGGTTTCTAGTGGTTTGCATGTTCAAATACCAGATTGAAAGGTGCTCCGTGATGTGGTCAAAGCTTGGAATATTCAAACATTTCCACAGGCCCTAACCTATCTCCAGTGTTTCTTGGTATTCATGATGACAGTGTAGTGTCAATGTTATCAAACAAACCTCTTCTACACTTTTCAAAAACATGTGAATACATTTAGAACATGTCATTATCCTTCCACTTCCGAAATATGCACAACGTTTTGCCCATAAAATCCCACACACACACATTAAAGCCTGTTGTTGTAATGTGATGTGGTGTGAATAAACTGTACGAGAAACCGTACATTGTTTTGTGCCTGTTTTAATCAAATTGTACCCATTTCTGAATCCCATGGGAACAAACTCCCATGTGTCCAATCACAAGACTGCAGATCTGTGCCAAGAACCCCTCAGTCCTCTCACCTCCAATCAGACACGCACATCCATACATACACACATCGCAAAGGCAAGATAAGCTTCCTTCCCAGTTAGCTGCTGGTATCTGCTAATCTTCACAAATATGCAAGGATTAAAATATTAGCCTTCGGTTTCTGCATTTACTTGTTTTTCCCCCGATTTACATTATTCCCAGCATGTACTTGGAGTTGAACCATCTCTCTTCAGAGATTACGGCTTAAAACTAGCAACGAAGAAGAAAAGGCAACCTAAACTAATACTTGCTACTATTTGCAGTTGTTCTCCTCAAGATTCGATTTAAGTGTTTGCACTCGAAAACAAGGACTACCCAAACATCCTCCACCTAAACGGAGCACAGAGGGGTTTTGTCTTCCCCCACAATCCTGACGTTCTTGCATTTTGGCACAAATTGTGCTCCACAACATGGCTGTTAGGAGCAAATTGGAATTTTCTCCAAAAACACAGAAGGAATCCAGATTGAGACTGAGGCCACTATTATTGCTCCACACCCAGTGGTTCATCAGAAAGAGGGAGGGTGGAATGGACAGAATGTGCTAAAATCTGTCAATCAAACAAGAAAAATTAAACTTTTGTGTTTATTTCCCGAATAAATGTGATGATCACAGTCATAGCAATTTATATGAGGGCCAGCTGTAATGTCAGGTGTGTTCATATTGTTACTGTCAGCACCAGAAGATGGCTGGCTCCTCATCGCAGCGCTCCATTTTTCTTCTTTTTAGCATATTTTTTCAACATATTTGGACATTTCCTCCCAGACTTGTATCTTTTCTAACCTATCATTAGGTTGTGGTGGTGGCTTGCAGAAAGAATGAAATAAAAATATGGAGCAGAGCATCTCTTTTTAGCCAAACTCCCAGTGGCAACATTACAACACGGACAAGCAAATAAATGACAGTTTTATTGCAGATGGAAAAGATTTAACACTGTTCAGATACTAGTGCTAGCATAATGAGAGGAGCTACAGTTGGGTGTTTGTGAATGTGTACTTTTGAGGTATTACACTGCATTATGTAACCCTGTTGTTTTTCTTGGATGCATGCGCGAGTGTGGGCTTGAAATGCTGTTCAGTGTGCTCTCTCTCTCTGAAGGTGATTTTCATAGAGGAAGTTCATTTTTAGTGACTGGGTGAGTGAAGGAGGGCCTTGTAATTTCCTCCGTTAGCATTCTCATATCATATGACAAATAAAACCCCGAACTACAGAAAACTAATATTACAGACCTGCATGCAGAAATAAACATGCACAAACTCCTTCCCTGTCTTCAACCCTGTTGCAAAGGCTGTTGCACACAAACAGGTGTCCTAACAAAGGCTTCGCATCCACCTGTGATTATGTGGTGGCGGGTAGGGCGGGGTTAGACTGGGTCAATTGTCAAAAACTGCGGCACTGAAAGCTCGAAGGAGAAATGTGATTGGAGGGCTGGGTTGGAGGTTGCCCTGGTTTCCTTCCACTATCAGCGCAGCTGATCTGCCGCCGGCGATGGCAGGCCCAGGGAACGCAGAGACGGTTCAACCACACAGCCCAGACTCCTGCTCAGTGGTCAGAGTGGATTAACATTTGCTAAACTGGGGTAAGGAAATGATTCTCAGACACTTTTGTCACAGGTTAAGAGAAAACTTCATCCCTACAGTCGTAAGTACAAATGAGCTGATGCTCAAGCAACATGAGACTGAATAATAAATGAGAATAATAACATATCAAAGATTCCAGGGAGGAAAAACAACAAATAGATTGTTTAATTTAGTTCCCAACAGGAAACAAAACAGAACTTTGAATCATTCAACCCTAAAAACATCTTTGACTTGTCATTTTTCCAACACATCTGCAGTCAGCCACACACTGAAGGCAGATACGCCCGAGGCCCTGCCTGCAGGGCTGACGGCAGCCATGAATATCCACACCAGGCTGCAATTCTCATTTAGCAGAACCAAGACATCCAGCCACCTGTCATACCCACTTTACTTTAATTTGATGTATATGGTGGTATGATGGATGCATTTAAAGCAAACTCGCAGCAAGTACAGTGCTGAAGGCATTTATTGGTACCTCTAAAGATGCACAAAAATATTTTGTATCAGAAGGATAATCTCCCACTGGAAAATTTAAGAGAAATACAACCTTTGAGTCTATTTGTTAGATTCACTTAGCCTTGATTTATTTATTTTACACTTTTACTCTTGTTCAAAGACACAACAATTACACATTTTCAGTTCACTGTCAAAGACTGCAGTTTTGAAATGTTAATGTCCAGGTACTTTAAATAGTTCATGTTGTCATTCACTCTAACAAAGTTCAGCTGAAAGAGAGACAGGCCCACAGCATCACAGATCCACTACCATACTTAACATACAAGAGGTACTTTGACACAAACTCACCCTTGGTTTCTAAAAAATGTTTTTACTCCCAAGGGCAGAGAGCTAATGGTTCCAGTTAAAGTCCCAATAGCATATAAAAAACTCTAGTAAGCATGTAGCTAGCGTTTACCTGCCTCCTATTGCTGTGGGGACTTTGGGACTTCAAGCTCCTTTTGGAGATTTATATTTTTCCCATTTTTTTGGTATGGAATGACAAGCCATGGTTGGGTCTTTGTCAAGCTCATTGAGCGTGAGTGAAAGAAATGGGATTCTAGGTCATATGATCTTTATCCTCCAGAAAAACAGAAAATTCTGGATTACTTACATCTAGGGTTGTGCAATAAATCGATTTTATCAATAAATAATTTTTTTTCCCCACAACTGCACTGCTACGATTTCTATAGTTCAGAATGTTGTTAGCCCACCTAACACTACCATATTTTTTTTTGTTGACAAGGATGTTTTACATCTTCTATTTATTACGACTTTGAATTCAGGCCAACTCACGGGAATTATTTAAATAAAAACCTTTTTTTATTATATTTTCTCTTTTTTAAGGAAAAAAGTGAGGTGAAAAAGGGATTAAAATTGAAAATTTAAATCTGTATAAAAAAAATTGGCGATTTTATTTTTAAGACCTAGTTACATCTATTTTAATTGTATCAATTGTTGTTTTTTCTTTTTTTTATCACACGAGAATTGTACTTAGAACTCAGGCTTGAGGTTTTTCAAGCAACTGAGCCAAAAACGAAAAGATTGTGTCCTTGTAAAAAGTTTACAACTTTAAAGATTCAAAACGACAAAAAATGGCAAGAATAAAAATAACTTTAGAAAAATTACTTTACATTAGCTCTGCAGATTAATATTAGCAAGGACTTAAGTCCTTTAGGTCTGACCACACGCAGTAGCTGGAAGCCTCTCGCTTTAAAACCTGGAAGCTAATCCTCAGCGTAACCCAGTAACTCCATCCAAAACCTGAAGATTTCAACCAGAAGCAGCTGATAGTCGAACTCATAAATGTCAAGTATACGGATATGTTGGTGGATTTTACTGCTGGCATTATTTAGCAAGCCAAAGCACTTTACATAACTTTGGCAATTTCAGAAGCCAAAATATTAAGAGGATGTACACTCCTAATCAAATTATGCATTCCCCATCTGCAGCACAACGACACTTCATGTTGGACTACATTTACTCCAGAGCTCATAAATTAAGCAGAACCGGACGTCATCTTTGTAAGCAGCGGGTCCCCATATGCATGCAGGAATGTGTAGTGTGGGTGTGGTGGCTTGGTTGGCGGGCTGGGCCTAATAAACATCAGGACTAGTTCAGGGAGAGGTCAGAGGAAAAACAGTTGGCCGCGTACAGTGGAAGACCCACGAGATACATCCAAATGTCGTCCAGCTTCCCCCTCCGCCCAAAAGCCCCCCGGGGGAAAACAAAAGGGAAAACGTGCACACGTTCCCAGATGACGAAGACCACGGCACGGATATGGTCGAGGGTCACGAGGAGGGAGACGAGGTTACGGAGGGCTGGAGGGGTGTGGAGGCGGGCAGCAGAGGATGCAGATGTGTGGTGCGGTGGAGAGGAGAGGCACGATGTGAGGAAATACAAGAAGCTTTTGTTTGGAGAGAAAAGATAGGAACGGAGCCACGAGAGAGGCAGCTGAGGATTATTCACCATAGACATACAGAACACCAGTCAGACATTCCCAACTGGTCACCTGATCAGGAAAGGTCACTATGCTCTTCAGGAAGGGATGCAGTTTATGTTGAGGTGACATTACCTGCAAACATAGAACAATGGAGAGGCTAAAAGCAACTGAAGGGTGACGCATCATCCTTCTTGTAAAGGTGTCCACTACAGAGTTCAACAGGATGGAGATGCAAATAAGACTTGTCAATGGAAACGCAACCCACAAATTCCATAATTCTCAAACTGTAGTACAATGACCACTGGAAGTACTTCTATCGTCTTTCGTGGTAATTGGTGGAAAATTCTAAGTTCCACTTTTTAAAGGAAGCAAACTGCAATGTCAAGAAACAGTATTCATGTTTTGTCACCTTTAATGGTCTGAGATTGTTAAACAAATAAAAGAGTAAAGATAAGTTGAGTAAATAATAACGTATTAGTGGAGTAAAAATTGTATTTATGACATAAAGACGCGATTCAAACCGACCTGGCACGATGTAAAAGTTGTTGGTCTATTGCACATTTGCAAATTTTGGCCCACTGTTCTTTGCACAGGTCTACAATTTATTTGATAGCGTAAGAAGATGTTAATGCAATACAAATGAACATTACATTCATTTATGTTTTAATGGATATGACCAGAACATTTATCTGATGTTTATGAACAGTTCATAAACAAATACAGTGCCCCTATAAACTGTCAAGAAGACAAAATTTTTAAGTTCATTCTTCTGTTTTTTACCTACTCATCACTGGTTGAGACTAAGGTAAGTTTGGCTTTTTTTTTTTAAGTTATAAGTTTAAAACCACAAAAACTTTAAGTGAGAACATTCTCACAACTCAAAGTTATTTTGATGGGAGACAGGAAGCGAGCGACATTCGTTTTCTCCAGCTGTTGGGCACAGTTGGTCAGCTGGTTGAAAGAAGCCTTTCAGCTGTTTGAAAATTCTTAAGGCCACAGGAAACACAGACACTCATAGTGTGGAAACTAAAGCAGGGGCAGCCATTACTCTTGTAAGAGTTACACTGCTTAAAATCTACTGCGGCCAAGGTGAGAGCCAAACATCTCTTGAGCAATTACATCCTGGCTATTCTGCTAGTTCAGGCTATTTGATGAGCTAAAAACAGGTTGTTATACTCAGAGCGGTAGTTAGTCTATAAAGACCAGCACAGTGAAAAAGCAATATTTTGTACAATTATCACTTACAAACTAGTGCTGGGTTTCACACTTATTTATTCTGTTTTGTCTCATTAATTTGTATGTTAAGATCAAAACAATAAAGATATGTTAATATAATTTAACTGTAATAACAAATATGTTTCAGTACTGCAGCATTAGGAAGAATTGATGCTGTCCTGGTTTTGAATTCAAATATTTATGTGAATATAATGACATTATAAAAATGGTAGTTCTTACTCAAGGGTAAAATCTACCACTTTTATATTGGTGCATATATGTATGGACCAATATATAACCTTGTATTGGTCAATATGTTTTCAGAACAGTAAATAGTTGCCAGCTTGAGACTCTAAAAAATCCTTTATTTCTATCAAAAATAAAAGTAATAAAGAACTACCTTTACAGGATTTAAAATTAATGGTTATTAATGTTATATTCATACTTTTGTTTCATTTGCCATTTTTTAAATATATTTTTGCATGTACAACCTCTAAAAATCATAAATTATCTGCACTAATTGTCAAAACATATGTTTTGAGATACAGCTTACATTTTTCTACTCTGTTTATAATAAATTATCTTCTTAACTGAAAGCTTGAAGGGCTTTGGGGATTGAAAGAAGTCGGATTATTTCCCCAAAGCGATCACATCAGTAGATTAATTTGTTTCCAGAACAATCAGGTCAGTCATGAAACACAGACAGGATGAAAACCCACCCCTTCTACCCCCATCCCGCCTCGAGCGCTTACTAGAAAGCAGCGAGTTGGGAGTACGTGGCTGCAGCGATAAGAAGCTGTTGATCAAGGCCTTCAATGAAAGATCACACTGCATTAAATCATGATGATTACCACCGCACCCTGTGACTGCGGGTGAAAGAAAAAAAAAACAAATCACTGCCTGCCTCTCTTCGGCACTACTGTTACTCCTCATCTGTACAAATCGTTCACAAGCTGATCTCATCCGTGAGCTCAACATTTTATCTTTATTCAGCCAGAGAGCAAGATGTGTTCGGGAACGACAGACGCATAAATCTGCTACTCTTTAGTTGGATGTACAACTCAGGAAGTCTTGAAACAGCGTCATGATGTGATAAAACCATTAACCCCAGTGAGGCAGCAGGTAGCGCCGCGCTCTGTTAGACAGGGTGTGTGCTGAATTTGTGGCCAGGTTGGAACCTTTTATGCCCTGATTATCTGTAATTATTGTTTCTTAAAATTACAAAATATGAATGCATGAAGAAAAAGAAGCAAACTTCTTCTTGGAATGATTGTAAAAGAGAAAATAAAATAAAAATAAAAAAAAACAGGAATGTGTGGAATTGGGGAAATAGCGGTGGTGTTCCACATCATCATCATGTGATACTTAAGTCAGATAAATGTCAAATAAATATTCTTATGTAACTTCAAAGTACGTGCAGGGAATAAGAGCACCATTATTAGGAAAGGTTACAGCACCAGAAGCTTTAAATGAGTGGGTGAGGAAAGCCCCATAAGGCCAAAAAATAAACAAGACTGCAAATTACTGAGAGATTGCAGTAGTCCGAAAAATTGTATTATGCTTTTTCAGGCAAAATCTAATTTATTTCACTACAGAACCACATTAAACGATGACTTATACTGAAACTTATATATGTATTTATCATTTTACAAAATAGAGACTAGCACAAAATGAGACAGCAGTTTTCTGGGATCTATCTTAGAGTGAAAAATGTTTAGCTGGATAAACACAAGGAGATAAACCTGATGAATCAGGTGAAATAAGGAAAACAGCTCAGATTCTTCAACAGATTCTGGCTGAAAGTTGTGTAGACATCTAATGGTTCTGCTTTTAGCCTGATGGCAACAGTTCAAAACGTCCACAGAGAGGGTGTGAATAGTGTCTGACAACATTCAGAACCAAATTCAGATTCTGAAAAGAGCGTAGAGACTCTAAAGATGTTCTCAGCTTCCCTCACAATCTGCTGCAGGGCTATACTGTTGAAATGCAGTGTCAAAATCCCAACTACTGATGTTCTGAGGATACCTTGCAAAACATAACATGGGTTTTAGGAGTAAAATACAAACCATATATTATATTTTGATAATGCTTATACTCCTAATGTTGCTACATGTGTGGTCGCTGCCACTTGAGTTGAAGAAAAGCATATGAAGTTCCATCTTTAAAAAATGTTTTTAATAATTGCATGAAATTTGCCAAACTTACTTTAACGTTTATTTAACTTGAAACTTACAAAACTAACTTTAAATTGAATTCCTTGTGGCCGGTTAATGAAGTAGGATAACTTGTTCTCTTTCTTCAGTGTAGAGTTTTTCTTTAAAACCAATGGCTTACTTTTTAAAACTTTCACATGAAAACAGATGTCAAATTTTGGTTTATTGGAATTTAGACTTAGGTGAATAAATTTTAATCGTCTAAGGTTAGTTTTGGTAATTTGCAATAAGATATTTAACACTCAACTACTGATTCTGTACTCTTTTTACCCTCCCATCTGCCTAATTTTTTCTGGCTACAGCATAGATATAATATACAGATAACCGTTTCTTTATGTGATTCATGAAAATAACTGTCATATTGGGAATCCAGTTAAATTGAAATATGTCAAGAAATGTGACTTCTTTTGGTTTGAAAGACCTGGTTCAGAAATATAGCAAAGCCTGCCTGCCATTTCTTTTATATCATCACTTGAAAGCTCAGCACAGACAGGCCTACTGCCGCCCAGGCTCCTTCCATCTCTGGCCCTGTCACAGCAGATACCTTTGATCTGTCTAATCAGTGAACATCAGGAACCATTTTGACAGAATCCTGGGTGGAACATCTTCTCCACACACAGACGCTCACCATCCAGCTCCATGTGAACCCTAAAATGCTGGAAGCTGATGTTTTAACGGGAGCTGGGAGGGTGGGGTTCTTTCCCACACAAGGTATGAAGAAACCTTTGAATATGAATGTGCAAACAATCTAGGCATGTGTTTTTACAATGCTAATGTCTGTCCAGACAGCTGGAGAGCAAAGACTGGCAGTCTTCCCTGAGAAACAAGAGGTGATCCTCTCCCTAAGCCAGCAGGGAGAAGAGTGTTCAACCACATTTCCAGAGTGTTCCTCCTATAGGGAGCATATTCTACACAGAACGCTGCAGCATGTGTTCTCACAGGGGTGAATGACATCAACTGGATATGATATGATAAAGGCAAACATTTGGGATTCGTAAAACCACCGGTCCCACAGCTACAACGCTGTTAGCTGTTGCTGTAAATTGCAGATTGCTACACTTACAAATGAATTCCTGTCAATGTAAAGGGACATACGCACCTGCACTGGCAGGCTCCCAAAGCTCTTTATCATTTTTTTGTTCCCCAACGAGAAAAAGGCCAGATTTCATTATGAGCTCTGAGCCATTTACACCCACACATACTGTCCCAAGTCTAAACGCTCCATTCCTAGATCCTCCTGCACATAAAAAGTGGGAATGAGAGGCAAAGTGATAATTTAGAAAACAGGAACAATACCCTTTAACTAATAACCTCCTCATTCCAGCTGGCCTGACGATGTAAACACAAAAAAAACCCCTAAAAGCTTTCAGGCTCATCGCGCCCCCAAACAGGTGCCTTCTCTCCCTCAGTCCCCATGTTTCTTCCATCAACTCAACCATTCTGAACTTTGACCTGAAAGCACAGGTGACAGGTGTGCTTGCATTAGTGCAGTCATGCTGGGAGGAAAACACTGAACTACATCTCACACTAGTGAACATGGGTACCTTTTCCAACAACTTTAAGATTATTGCAAAAACAGATGCAGGATGCGAAGCGGCCTCCAGACCTAAAAGGGTTTTAAGCTTAATGCAGTTATGCTACGAGAGTTTAGTATTTTTTTATTTAAAACCTATGTTTTCCATGGTATGACTTAACATTCCAATATGGACTATTTAAGGCAATTTAGGGGTTCCAAAATGGGAAATGAGCTTTTAAGATTGTGCACTTTGTATTTTAGCACCGATTTTATATCTAAAATCACTGATTTTTAGATATAAAAATCACTGATTTTGAGATATAAAAATCACTAATTTTTAGATATAAAATCACTGATTTAGATATAAAATCCTTTTAGTGATATCTAAAAGTGATTTTTAGATATCACTTTTCATGTTATTTATTCATATTTTTACACCAACCTGTAAAATGATCACAGAGACATTTAGTAAATTATAATGAAAACAGTTTAAATGCACATGCTCAGCAGAGTGAAGAAAATGTTACTTTAAGTGTTTAAATTTCCATTTCATTGAATTCATAAATTTTTAGCTAATCCTTACATTACCCTGTTAGCAACTGACTGAAAACATGTCGGAGGCAGTGCTGTACCTGCAGCAGCATGGACCAGGACGCTCTGGTTGGGCCGCAGGTTGCCAAAGTCAAACAGCATCAGGTAGGCGGTGATGTAGTTGACTGGGAGGGCAGCTGCCTCCTCAAAACTCATCCCGTCTGGGATGAGAAAGGTGTGGCTGGCTGGAACCACAGCCACCTCCTGCCACAGCCCAAAGCGGTTCAGCACCATCACCTTGTCACCAACCTAAAAAACAAGACAGCGAATGATGAGACGGACTCACTGAAAATCAGAAAACAAATGGTGCCGAGGAAACATTTAATGTCTTGGCTGGTAATTCCTGTGACTCACATCCTGGTAAATGGATAAAACGATCCCATAACTTTTAAAGCAGTGATTCTCTTGAGTTTTAGCTGTTACTTTTCTAATTTCTTGCACGAGTTGGCTGTGCAGCAATGCTATTGCTAGCTTGAGCGTAAATGGAAATACCTTGCGATGATTTTTGGCAATGTTATTTTAAGGCTATTAATGTCCAATTTTTTTTTTTTTTTTTTTTACATACATTTTTAGTACATTTGATTTAAAAAAAATATTTGTCATTTTCTTCCTTTGTGTGGATCCCAGTGGATGTTTGTGGTTTAGTTTTTGCTAATTTTTCTGTGAAACATATCTAGAGCATAGAGCATGTAATATTCGAAAGAAAATCTAGTTTGGAAGCTGAAATACTTTGGCTGGCGTTTGCAAAGCAGCCAGAAAAGTAGCATTCAAATCCTTTGGCACTGATTGATTTTACCCCCAAGAGTGGCAACAAGGAAAACAATGGGGGCTTATGCTAAAGTGCCAAGATAGTTTAAACTGTGCATATTCCACACTAATATTATATGACAATTGACAAAGATGGTGCTTTAAGGCTGTGGGAAAATAAGGAGCAAAATCTTGAAGTCATTGGTGTCCTGCCATGTGAACCTGAACTGTTTCTTTGATACATTTGTGAAAGACGCAAATTGCATTCAGGCCTGGTAAGAATGGGAAATATTGTTTGCTCAGACAAGGTCATATGCTGAAAAAGAAACACTACGCATGCAAAGGTGCAACCATAAGTAAAAAAATAAAATAAAATTCATATGGCTGAGAACATGGATGGTTTTAATGGCCCAAAGACATCAAGAAAAAAGTAACAGAAGAAGAAAATACCCAAAACAACACAATTTTTTAAATTTCACTAAATGTGATTAGGGATAAGATTAATCATGATGAATTGATTATTGAAATATTGTCACCTGACTCAAAAAAGGTCACATGATGAAAGAAACCAACATATTTGGGCCTGTAATTAAGCCAAAACTGTACAAAAATTATACACATTTTGCATTGAAGATAAAAACACTTATCTGTAAACATGGTTTTTCCAACACTCCTAAACGAATGCTATGACAATTTTATTCTCTAATTAAAACAATGGAATTTAATCATTTGTTTGCATCTATTAATGTATTTGTCTTCCTGTAGAACAAAGGCTTATGTGGTTAAATGAAAAATCTGCAGAATGTAACAATTTTTTTAACCATTTAATCATCAGAATAAATCAATAGAATAATTGATTACTGAAATAATTGTCAGTTACAGCCCTTAATGTAATTTTCACCAGCAGCTTTGGTTCCTTTAAATTTTAAGAGCAACGTGCAGCAACCTGTGCATTCCCATCTCCTCAGCACCTAACCTTTCCTTATCAAAGCAGGATCCTCAAATACAAAACTGTCTCTTTCCAGAAGAATGAGACATGATATAAACTTCCCTGCAGCCCCAAAACCAGCCAATCAGGAGAGCACACTCGAGGGACACAGGAAACAGAGACGACAGCGGCATTATAACTCTCTTCCTGTTTTCTTCCTCCCCCCCTTACCCAGTCCTCCCAACATAGCCTTCCCTCCCACCCCGTTTCCATTCTCCTCACTTTTTCTCCTCCCTTCTTTCTCTTTCACTTCCTGAGTCGTTTTCCTCTTACAACTTTAGAACGTCTTCCTTCCCCTTCTCTAGTTCCCCTCCGTCTCATCCTGTCTGTCTTGTGTGGCGCTCCAGCTTTCATCCCCAGCTCCTCGTTTTGTTGTCTTCTTTTTTCTTCTTCTCCCTTCTCCCCCCCTTGTGAGGACTGTCCCCCTTCCATCCCTTCTTCCTCATCAGCGTAACAGGACAATGGGGCCCATCTTCTCCCCTGGCTTCTCTCCACTCATCAGCCTCCCTGCCAGATTCTTCCTCATGGCTGAGCATAAGACAAGCTCTCTCCTCCTGGGAACAAACTCTCTCTCCACCCGGACCTCTCTAATGGTCTGGAGGGAGCCGTGCATCTCGCTGTCAATCCTCTCCAATTAGAGAGATTCCCGTCTCTTTCTTTCCGAGCCCTCGACTCACTGTCATTTGGTTTACTCTCTAAACTATATATAATTTAATTTTGTTGCTGTCGCTTGGTTTCTTTATTCTGTCTACATCTCCATCTTTTTTGTCAAGGCGTTGGAGTCTTCAAACTCATCAAGCTCACTGGATAATTGGGGTGCAGTGCGGTACAAAAATCGATATGCGGGGGAGTTCAGGCTTTTACAGGAAAAAAAAAAAAAAACATGACTCACTCAGTCAAAAGGATCTGCCACTATTCTTTCATGCCCATGCAAAGCATGTGAGTTACTGTCAGTCATACAGACACATTAGTAGGAACATTCAAAGGCAAGCAAAAAGGCCTTGTGACACTTCTGTTTCAACATCTTCACAGCGTGACAAGTAGTCACTTCTTGCATTTCCTCTCTGCCTTCTTTCTGAGCAGTCTCAGTCGGGGTCAGGAGCAAGGGGGGAGGTCACTGAACAAAGACACTTCCAGTTAACTTTATATGAATAGACTTAATCAGATGGTGATTCAATTTCGGGGTATGCAGGCCTCCGAGTCAGCTGGCTTTGTAGTTCGGAGCTTTGACAAGCTCAGCAAAAAATGTATAAGGGTGAACAGATTTTTTTAAGCCGCGTTTCTGAGTCAGGCAGAGGCAAAAAAAAAAAAAAAGGTTAATTGTAACACTTTGCATCTCACTCAGCTGTGACTAAAGCCTGTGGGGTAAGTGAACTTTAAGTGATACACTGCCTTAACACCCCCTACATGATGTTAGGATAAACTCCATACCCAAAAATGAAACAACATGAATCTCGTTTTGCATCAATTCAAATATTTGCTGCCTCTTACTACTTTAGTTTTGTTGATTTTTTTTGTAGATTAAATGTACATTACTAATGAGTAAAATTTTATACTGGTTTATTTGTACATTTTCAAACTTTTGACACAAATATTGTAAAAAAACAAATAATTGGTTGAGTCTGGCTCATGACACTACGGTTAAAGATGATGAATGAACAGGTTCTCACTGTAATGGATGACGCCAGTTTTTCATAAATGCCAAACGGACAGGTGCCCAGAATCAAACGGACGATTTATCACAAATGATCATTGTCATTGCAGTTTCCAACAATATCACCACTGCTAGGTCTGTTAATATCATGCAGGGTTAATGTACTTCACATTTTGCATGAGCCCCAAACCCAGCAAGCCATTAGGCTGCAACATGTGCAGCCAGTGTTTTTTTTTTTTTTTTTAATTCTCGCCTACTTTCATATTCATGTATTATTTTGTGAATAAAACAAATCTGGATCTACCAAAATGAGTGCATTTAATCCATTGCTGAGATGTTCCCAATGAAAAAGGGCTGCTACGGCTACCTGTCCATCATGTGACCCGCTTTTTTAGATTTTTGTGCAGGCAAAGCTGTGCAGAAAGCAGCTAAAACACTAGTCACTAATAATTATGATGTTCAAAGCAATTTTATGATGTATAAGAACAACTTCTTTGTTCAATTTTAACACAAGATTAACTTGAACCGCACTGAGATATTTTTTACAAGTTGATCTATCAATGAGTACATCAAAACAGAGAGCGGACATGTTAGCGTTAGCTTAGCACTTCAGTAACGTGCCTCATGAAAACACAATTGAAGCAAGATGTGTTTACTGAAGACTGAAGCCGAATGTAAGCTAGTAGCTTTGACGTTTCTCTTTTACTATTCATATGAATGTATCACATCATCTCATTTTGCAACTGGACAAACAAAGTGAAAGTTTTCACCTTAGAAAATCAATAACATTTTACTGTTTGCCTTGTATTGTTCTTTAAAAGTCAGCAACAAGTCATCTTGCTGAATACCTCATTAGAGGTATTCAGATATGACCAGTGGGTAAAAGGGGTTTCTCAAGATGACTTGAGACCAGATAGATAGGGAAGGGGGGGATGGAGGGGGGCGAAGGAGGAAATACCAGACTGACAATGTGGACCGGAGGGAGGTAATTGAGAACATATGGATCAGATCCCTCCAAAACTCGCCAATGGAGAGAGCCTCCGTGTTTTTTAAACAAGCCTGGAGGAAGAGGGAAAAAAGTGCTCCTATTTGGCATCAGGGGAGCTTTGGTGTGATTTGTGATGTTTCCTCTCTCTCCTCGCTTGCTCTCCATTACTCTCCCAACAATCCCTCTTAGGTCATGTCGGGTGAGCTCACTGCAGGCTCACTCAACATTAGCAAGGATCTGAATGAGTGCTTATTTTGTAAAAGTTATAGAATTACAGCAAAATATGAAATCTGCAAGACAAAAGAAGTGGAATCAATCATCAAACGAATAAGTGAGCCAGGAAAAAGTCTGTCAGAACACATCTAAGCCATCCAACATGGATTACATTTCTATACGAAAGTTTATTTTCAATAAAGAAATCTAAATGCTTGCAATATTAATATCATAAATTCATATTAAAATGTATTTTATGGTTCTGAGAGGCAAACAAATTAGAGAGCGAGAAATGCCAGAAAGATGAAATAAAATCCCATTTGATTTGCTGCATATGTTACTTAATCTGTTTAAAAAGTATCATGTGTTTGGAGCTTTCTTAGGAGGAAACACTCAGACACACCCATTATGTGTCTGTGTCTGGGTGTGTGTGTGTGTGTGTGTGTGTATGTGCGTCTGTGAGATGGATAGAGCAGAAAAGAGCGAACCTTCCTAAATAAAAGCTGCAACATCGTGGTCAGCAAATTCCCTCTGAGTTAGAAGTTAAAAAAAAAAACGGATCTCGAAGATCTCCAGTCATTAGAGGGATTGACTCTTAATTCAATTAGCAAAAAAAAAAAAAAAAAAAAAGCTGCCAGTGGACGTGGGAGTGTGATGACAAGCTGCATATGTGTGCGCGAGTGTGTCGTTTGTGACCTTTAAATCCAATCAGCATCACTGACAATGAGGAAAACAGCAATAAATTAATCTGGGCTGAACTTGCAGCGTGCACCGCTGATTCCGCGTGCATCCTGCGCTCAGACGCACGCGCCACGCCCAGCCAGGTGAAGTCAGCCTGCTCGCGCTTGCATCACACATGTGCTAATCAGGGTGTTATCCGGAATATGATGCTCAAACAATGTGAATCATCACGCTGTGCGTTAGGTGAAATTGCCTTTCAGAGACGTTGCCGTGGTGATGCCATGCAGCCAGGAAAGAGCCGCGAGCGACCACTGGCCTGTGACTCATCATGAAATGCAAAAGACACTAAACACCCCCCCACAGACCCGAACAATTTGCGCGTTTTATTACTTTCCTTATAGTAAGATTTGAAATTTAATTATGATATAATTATTGTTGCACATATATTCGAGCCTGCAGGCTTGCAGCGGTGAGGACAAAGACGGCGCCACTGCTCACACCTGACGGTGTCTGCTCCCGCCACGCCTCGCCCTTTTTTCACTCTGCGCGTTTGTGCGCCACCGTCGCTCCCGGTAACAAAAGGCGTCGCTGACTCCGATCTCCTCCACCGGTGTCAAATCACATCAACCACTGTGAGCTCCTTCCGATGACTCTCCAAAATAAATTGCTGTCTCCACCAAAATCAACGTCTTTGAAATCACAGTTGCCACTTAAGCAGATTCTGGCACTTTACAGTGTTAGTTCCACGCCCCTCCCACCTCCGTTTATGATTTTTTTTTATTATTATTACGCTGTTCATTCTATTATCTGTGATCATAAACAGATCCAATTCGCAACGGAGAGAGGAGAGCTTTAACTTTGAAAGCAAGAAACTCCAATTTCCCGTCTCGCCGCTTGCCAGCTTAATGCAGCGCTCCGCACCGTGGCGCACATCAAAGCGCACAGCAGCGTGGGTGCAGCGAGGGTCGAAGCCATCTCGTGGATTTAAATGGTCTTATTTAGCTATACGCTTACAACACACGCAGCGTGGACTGACAGAAACAGCAGACTGCATCTTTGCAACTTATTTGCAGCTTGTGATGGAAGTTGGCTTAAGTTGCAGTTTTAAAAAATGGTGAGACAGAAGGGGCGACGCCTGCTCCTGGCGGCGTTACAACTTGTGTCATCAAAACACTTTTTACAGACATTACATGATTCCAGATCCGACAAATAAACCAATAAACTCAACTTTTATGCTCCTCAATTATTCAGACATGAGAACTAACTGAATAAGCTGCATATTAGCAGCCAATATAGCGCAATAAAAATGCACAAACCGATTGTAATTATTGTTAAATTCGTTTAAAAAAAAAAATAAACAAATCAATTTGAGCCTTGAAGGTTGAAGTTCATTACATTGTGCCACTGACACAATGAGGCTGCGCTGCCGTCTCCGAGCAGCGAGTGAAGCCTGACACGCCCATGTATCCACAAAGCACCCCAAACCGAGCTGGTGTTAAACAATATTCATCACTTTATATTAAAATAAACACAGAAACAAATATTCATCTGAATGCAAAGAATGCTAGAGGGATGTGAGCTTACTTTTCTGTCAGTCACTTCTTCCCCCACAGCCTCCACCACCCCGGAGCACTCCATTCCCGGGGTGACCGGCGGGGACGGCAGCCGGTCGTAGAGACCCTGTCTGGCCATCAGGTCGGCGAAGTTGAGCCCGCAGACCTTGACCCGGACCAGCACCTCACCGGCTTTGAGCGCCGGCTTGCCCTTCTTCACCTGCAGCTTGACTTTATCATAGCCTCCGTAGCCGGTGAGCACCAGAGCGCGGTAGGTGAACGTCTCCTCCTCGGGGGCCTTCTCGGTGGTCGCCGCCGGGGTGGCCGCTGCCTCCGCGGACTCCGTCTTGGGCGGCTCGGCTTTGGGCTCCTCGGTGGGCTTGGTCTCCTGTTTCTGGTCCACGGCGTTTTGCTGCTGAGCAGGTGCGTCCTCTCCAGACATTGTTGTGCAGAGACGGTGGGGGGATTCTAGAAAAAAAAATTAACTTTAAAAGGTTTTCTTTTGTTTGCTTGTTTGTACTTTTTTTTTTTGTGTGTGTGAAGTCTGCAGCCGTGGACGGTTTCTCCGGGCGGGCAGTGCACGATTTGCTTTGCAAGAATAAAAAGAAAAAGTCAGAGTTTCTCTTTTCAGCAGTCTTGCATGGAGACACAAAACCCGACAAAGTGGGTTGATCAGTGGCTGTCAACGCCGCGCTCTGACTGAGTGTGAGTGGGGCGAGACGGAGGCAGACTGGAAAACACGGAACAATTCAGGGATTGGCTTATGTGGCTGTCTGGGTTTGGCTGTTCGGATGGAGCAATAAATTAAGTCCATATAGCATTAAGTAGAAAGATCAGCTGGAGAAATAGTCATAAAGAAGCAAAGCCAAGCTTAATAAAGTTAAAACCTGCCTTAAAACTTCTGGCCAGACTATTCTGTTAAAACAGTTCAACTGTAGATTATAAATGCTTATATTTATTTGGCTATTTTCTTATGATAAGGCTCATTAAATAGAAAATCCACCCTCCTAAAACTGAGTCTCCCATATCTACATACAGTGCCTTGAACATGTACTCTTAATCCTTGAACAATTTCATATTTCTTCACATTACAACAATAAACTCTATAATAGACCAACATTTAGCATCAGTGTGAGCTGGATAAAACAAATCTTAATCTTTAAATGCTTACACAAATGCTAATCTGTGAATGCATTTCTAACAGGTTTTTTTTTCCAGAGTGCCCCTGTTCCTGCTGAAGACACAAATTCCCAAAGCATGATGCTGCCACCACCATGCTATGGGCAGTATTGGTTTTCCGCTACACTCTCTGACCAGAGCACCTTCTTCCACTTTTAATGGGAATCCTCATGACTTTCTCACCTTTCTTCCTGCCAGTAGCTGCTATGCTACATTTTTTTTTTTCAGATTTTAATTGGTAAAATCTTTTTAAACCTATTTATCATTTTCCTTCCACTTCAGCTATGCACTACTTTTTGTTAGTCTTTCATAACAGTGAAATAAAATACATTGAAGTCTGTGATTATAATGTGATAAAACATGGGCAAAAATTTAAGAGATTAAGAATTAAAGCTTTGTATTCCTGGTGATGTTTTTTGAGACCATCTATTTGAGATTTCCTTGCTTTTTCTTCTTTATTTTCATGTTTTTAAATATTTCTTCAAAGCTCTTCACTTTTATTCTGTATTGATTCAGCAAAATGTTTGAGCCACACTTGAGATTTCAAGACAGTTTGACAGCAATAAAATGTACGAAAGCATTGTGGTTATCAATGCCAGCTAATCAGCTTGATTCTTATACTTCCTGTGACACAAATATACACGCAGGTTTTCATTTAATATATATTTTTTAAATCTTGCAGTCTGGCTACCCAGCTTTGGTTTGTATCAGTGCATATTTGTTAGTGTTAGAGTTTCTTCTTTAATAGTAATGATAGAAAAGACAAAAGTTGTTTCGTTTTCAGCCATTGCTGGCATTTTTTCCCCTTTTGGTCTGATTGCCAGATAAATCATGAGCTGTACTGACACAGTTAAGGGATTTAAATTTATTGCCACTTGCATCTGCATTCTGTTTACTGCGGCGTGTTTAGCAGAGAGGTTTTTGAAACTCCAGGAATGGGAGGAAACGTCTGTTTATGCTGCCTATTCTACAGTAGGACTTGCAGGAACTTTGGGCCTGCGTATGGTTCATTGTTGCCACTTCCCTGCACAGGCAGCTCAGAAAAATACGAGTTAGTATTGAGGTCAGGCCAGTTTCTTGGTGAAATAATATTATCTGCTCTGTATTGCTTGGCCAGGAACGAAGGGGAATCCAGAGCTGGCAGGTGGGATGACCAATGAGCAATCACAGGAGACATTCACTGAATCAGATTGCGTACATTTGGGTTTTCCTGCCGGTTTTACCTGCATGTCTTTGATTAAACTAATTATCGCTGCAATTCATAATCACCCCAAAATAAAAATGGAGTAGATTTCAAAGAACCACATAAAAGTCTTGCCCACTGTCCATCAGGCAGACTGACCACAGGAGGAGTGCAGAGACACCTTGTGGCTCTAAAGTGCCACTCAGCACTAAGTCAGCAGTGTCCCAATCAATATGCCACAGGGGCTTAATGATGTATTATCAAGGCAATATAGATCCGCTGCTTTGACACAGGCAAAATGTTACAAACCAAAATGTTTTCTCTGTCTAACTACTCTAAATACTGTGCAAGACTTGAGTGAAGTCTTTTAATCTTCCTATTTTTCTGCCAAGGAGTCAGAATCTAATCTTTCAAGTTTTTCTTTGCCATTTTTCAGAGCATGTTCCAGCAGCTCAGCCGGGCGTGAAATGCATCTGTCGCAGTTAACATGGCTGGAGTTAAAGGACGAGTTTGATGAGGGAACAGATATGTGCTCATATCGGGAAGCTTCTTGTTAAAGTGGGCTGCAGAAAGCATGATGCTGCTCTGCAGGATAATCAGCCTGGATAAACTTTTGTGTTCTGTTCCAGGAAGTCTCTGAGGATGTGCTGTTTGAACTGTAAACATACCCACATTGCAGTTCCATTAAATTGAGCAAATGCAGAGTTTTAAAAGAGATCTATGAAGATAAATAAATAAGATTCAAATCCCCTACACGGCTGAATGCATGACTTATTACAGCAGATTTAAAATTAATACCTTTGTGTGGCTTAAGTCACTTATCTGCTCATCAGTCAACTCATCATCGTGTTTCAATGACAAGTTAAACCTGTTCACCTTCTTTCACCATGAAACTGTAAAGCAAAATCTGAATAAACAGATTCAATTTCATATATAAGAAAAACAAGATAAAAGCCTTCAAGCCTCAATCAGTCCAATCCAGTAACTCCATTTCACATAGTGCAATAAATAACGGCACTTTTTTTTTTTTTTTTACAATATTTATTTCTTTTTTTTGTTGTAAAATGTTATTTTTGTTCTGCCATTTTTTTTTTTTATTATTATTATTTTTATGACCCTATTTCTAATCCAAGAAGCAAAAATACACTTCCCTTTAACTTAATAATTTTTAGTTTTAAAGATAGCAAAAAAATATTTATTTTTCAGTGTTTTTTTTTTTCCACATTCTTAAAAATGCACACATACTGAAACACTGATTTCCTTCAAATCAAGGCTTAAAACCAAGAGTTACTCTTGATTCATAACAACTGGAAAATTGATTTTTCATGATGATTATTATTCTTTTTGTTTTTTAGTGATGGGATTTGACAAAATGTTTGTTTGTTGTTAGCTTCATAATTGATTAACATATTATGTTTTAACATATAAAGCACTTTGATCTCCTTGTCGCTGAAATGTGCTGTACAAATAAACTTGACTTTATTTGACTTCATCTTTTACCACGACGGTAACCTGATCTAAATCAATAAAAGAGAGACTTCATTAGAAGAAGAATAAAGTTTTTATACCAGTAGCCAGAGCCCAAGCTTGAACTTCACTCAGTCTAAAGAGGGTGTCATAATCTGACTTTATTGGAGATTTATTTATTTTTTCACAGAAAAGGAGGTAAATATTCCCACGTCAAGATGTGTCATGTTCACATACTGCTATCCAAAAAGATTGAGAACTGTGATAAAGTCAAAAGGTGTTTCAACAAATTATCAGTTGAATGGTGCACTTGTGCAACCATGATTTAGTTTTTTTTTTTCACCATAAAAATTACAGCTTGTTTTTTAACTTTCTCTTATTGGACTGAGAGAAAGTGCAGGTATTATTATCTTTTTAATTTTCTTTTTCAACTCCTAAAACAACCACTGTTATTCTAACAGAGGTGGATAGACCTTTTATGTGACGTACTATTACTTTTACATTAAATAGATCTTTGGGTCAGTTTCTCTGCTCTGTAAAGGAGTCAGTGATGTAAAATGTTCTTTACCTAAGTTGAATTGTATTTAAATGACAAGTAAAAGTACAAATACTATTTAATCTTCACCTTACAGCATAGTGGACAACGCAAAACTTTTCAAAATAGATGCATTCACATGTTATTGATCTATTTTATGTATTTTATGTTTCTGTTGCATCAGGGATCTTTTAACACCCTTTTCCATTCCACACCTAAAAAAATAAGCCCCTTGATTTTTGCAGCATGCGCACAATGCAACAACATTGTATTTATTAACAGGATTGTATTTATTTATCAAGCTTGTGAATGTTCTACGATAACCTTTGACTCCAACCCTTAAGCACATTTTAATTGAAAGAAGATCCTACGCTTCCATGTCAAACTTTAACATTTTAGTAGCTCAGTACCACAGTCTGTGATGTAATGAATGAATACTGCCACCTTCTGTTTTACTGCTGCCAACATTCAAGACAATTAAGGTAGAGAGTGTTTTTACTACCAGTTACCAATAAAGCTTTATAAAAACAGCCTACATGCACAGCCCTTATGGTCGGGTAAGATTAACAATAGAACATTGAAGATATGGACTCTGTCATATTAGTAAGGAAAAATTATGGTACTGGAAGTCATGTTTTACCAAGAGCAACTTTACCAGATTCAAAGTAATACAACTATTTCTTTATTTTGTTTTTTAGTGCTTCATTTCATCATTAAATGTTTGTACGTCAGTAATTAAAGTCTAAATTATTCAGGTTATTTTCACTTCCAGAGGAATGACATGAAGAGCTTGTTCCTCTACAAGCTCTTCTGTCACTTGTAATGGCAGTACTTTTACACTTGTATTGTTTTCAATCATGACACATTCAGTTTGTCTCTCGTTTCACTTTGTTCCCGATCACTCTTCACCTTGAACCCTAGATTTCAAAAGATTAGGGCAGAGTTTAGGGAAAAGGCCTTTGAAGCCCTTGAAAGGGAGACGTTTTAAAGCTGCACTTGCAAATTTCATTAACAAACACTCATTTAATAAAGTAGAATATTATTGACAAGATAGCTATAACGTTTTTCCACAAACTAAAAAAAATTATGATCACTATCCAATTTCTTCTAAGTTTTGGCTTTCATTTTCTGTGTTTTTATTTCATAGTGATTTCTTTTCATCTCATGTTTTGCTGTGTTTATTTTCTTGCGCAAGTTTTGTTATTCATTATGGATTGTTTTTCTTCTATTTGTAGATTTTTTTTACATTTAATTTTAATTGTGTTTTTTGTATTATATGATCTTATTATTCTTTAATAGCTGTTTTAAGATGTGGCATGCCATATTTAGGATGCTTTGGTTTGGTTTTGTATTGATCATTCTCTTTACTTAGTGGCAGTTCAGTGCCTCCTAGCGGTCATTATGAAGATATGGTCATGAATCATGCTCAGGTTATTCGTCATCGACCTGTTTACCCCCACTTATTCCAGCCTTTCTTTCAGTAGTTGAGTTTTGTGGCGTTTTGGTTAAATGCGACATTCGTAAACACATTTTTGAAGTGATTAATAATATTGGTTATTCACTACTGAGTCCTAATTTTGAGCTCTTAATAGTGAATTCTATATAGGTAATTGTATCACATATTTTGTTCAGAAGATGAACAACCTGATTCAACTTAAACGTAATTTTATTTTTGTTTATCTGGGTCTTTTTTTCCTTTTTTGCACTTTAAACTACAAAAAAGTTTACCTTTTTAGGCTTTAAGTCACCGTGTAATTAAACAAAATATTCAGATATTTTTTTTATAAATAAAGCTCAAGGTTATTAGAGACATATATGTTACTCATTAGTAAAATTGTTTCTTTACTTGCAGGAAAAAGACGACCAAAAAATACTTCAGATTTTGAAATTAATGATTCATTTCAGTTAATCTCCACAAGGGGGCGCTGTCGGTCTGCAGTGCCAAAAGAATGACTGAGCATCGGCGAAGAGGTGCTTCGTCATTCATTCAGAAAAACGCGTCAAGGATTTCTTTAAAGTAGCTATTAACTTTAACTACCAATATTAATGGATTTTTTTGGTTTGCTACAGTAATACTGCAATTAAAATCTCGTGTTGCCTGTAAATGAATTGACTTTTTAGCCATAGCCTATATTTAAAATATGTAAAAAAGTCGCCTAACATTGCAGAGCGACCTAAAGACCGTTTATTTTCTTGCGTAAAAGTCGTTTATCAATCAGTTTGGATTTGATCTCAGCTGAAAAAGTAAACATAGTTGAAGGAGATAATAATAACAATGGCACTCAGCCACAAAAATACCCCTCGGGTTACGTGGATTCTTATATATAAAGTATATTTCATGGCCACAAACCTAAAAAAACACTTATTTTTTAAATACGGAGAGTGATTTTAGCGCACATCACCAGAGGGGAGCAAACAGTGTATTTTTTGCAACTCTATCAAAGACATTTTTGATAACCCAGATAATTAAAAAAAAAAACAAACAAAAAAAAAAAGGTCAGAGCTTCTATAATTTATCCTTCGACCCCCAAAATGCAACATCATGTGTCAGACGCCAGTATTGGGAAGGCGTGGTCAGACATTAAGTACCAGAGTTTCCAGTGGAGGCTGTGCGCGTCTTGCTCCTGGTTTCGGCACCTACCGGCTCAGACAGAGTCCGTCAGTGGAAACCAAAGGGCTGCGCGCAGAAGACCACAGACTTTGGATTAAAAGGCGCACCGGTCCTGCGCATGAATTTGCTCATTTTTATTCTCGCTGTGCGACTCCTGTGCGCGTTTTATCGGAGGCTGGATGCAGGCGCTCGCAGTGTCAAGAATCCAGCTCTGACGGACTAACCATGGACAGCATAGGCAGCAGCCGCTGCAAGATCGTGGTGGTCGGGGATACCCAGTGCGGGAAAACGGCGCTCCTGCACGTCTTTGCCAAGGACTGCTACCCAGAGGTGGGTTAGAGAAAACTCTCAACTTTAACTTTTGATTTTTTTTTCTGCACTAATTGACATGAGGATGTAGCAAAAGCAGAGAGAAACATCAGGTCTGATTCAGCAGGTTACATCCACCTGCCCAACAGAGAGAGACAAAGAAGTACAGAGACACGCAGGGGGTTGAGGAGAGGGGTTGTTAGAAAATCACAGAGCAAACTGCCTGTGTCCTTACATGGTGCATCTATGTTTTATCCTAAAAATAATCTATTCATGGAGAACTTTTTACCGGTTGTAGTATTTAACTGGATTTGACTCTAGAATTATAAAAGCTGAATGGAATCTGTGATTGGATTGTATTAGTATGAATTGGGAAGTCGTGAAAAGTGTCAAAACATTTTAAAAGAGGTTTGTCATGCTCTCCATCACTGAAAGAGATCTTTTGTTTTCAGAACTATGTTCCAACCGTGTTTGAAAACTACACTGCCAGTTTTGAGATCGACAAGCACCGGATCGAGCTGAATATGTGGGACACGTCAGGTAAGACAGCTTCATATCTCTGTGCGGCTGCTGCTGATATCAAACCCTGCCATGCTGCCTGTCTGTCCCAGGCTAAGATCGTGAGAGGTCTGCCTCCATCTCCCCCTCTCCAACTTTCACCCCCGTCATCTCTCTGACAAATTGCTTTGGCCTGCCAACTTTACGTTTCTTTTTTTTTCTTCTCGTCTCCGCTTGGAGGCATTTGGTTTTTATGATTGTTTTCTTTTCGAGGAGACTCCGGTGCCAGCCGTGCTTCTGTGCGCCTTGTGTTTGCATTCCTTCCTGGGCAGGCCGCTGTCTGTGGCTGACTCTTCCCATGCTCCGGTTGAGGGTCAGGCGATTCTGGGGGAGGAGACAAGAAAAGAGGGTGAAGGCATGGATAATTCAGACAGGATGCGCCTGAAGGGACCAGTAATTGCTCTAACTGTTTAAATGTTTTCATCCGATTTAGATGAATGCAGTTTTGCCAGACGGTCGGGTCAACCATGTGGTTTGTCGTCTGCAGTTTCACAGTGCCTTGCAAAAGTATCCATACCCTTTGAGCCTCTGGGATGAAAATCATACTTGGTTTTCAATTTTTTTCACAAATAAAAGTCAGAAAAGTGTAATGCAATGTAGCTTTAACTTTTAGGGTGTTTTCACATCTGATAGTTTGGTAGACTTGGTTCAGTTGAGGACAAAAATCACATTTGTTACATTTTCAGCTGGTGTGGTGAGCCAAACAAACCTAACCCTCTGAGCAGCCTGTTCGCCTCCTTGCCTGCGGTGGCGCTGCACCAAGAACCACTGAAGGAAATGACACAAAAATATCTGAACAAGACTCTGAGCGCAACCTCCTTCTACACAAAATGCTTACAAAAATGGTCACATTTTAGCAAAGGAATTTCAAGTTTATTTGTATCGCACATCTCAGCATCAAAGAGCTTTATATAATAAATACATTATACAGTCGCCAATTGTGAAAACAAACCATAAAAATTACGGTGGTTCTACTCTGAATACAAATGTAGTCCAATGTTCAGATTCATTCATGAGAGTTTCAGCTGGTGGTCACCTGATCTCGTTTTAAAACAGATGACCCGTTATAAAAATAACAACTGCCGGTGACATCAGTGGGAAAGTACAGTGGAAACAGATAGCAGCTGAATAGTTAAGGTTGAAGTAACCGGTTCTTGCTGAGGAAGTAGATTTCCCTGTCATGCAGCCCTGCAAGATGCACTGGTGAGACTATTTTGCTCTCGTCAGTGTGGATGGATTTACTGCTCCGAGCTACCCTGAGACTTTGCATGTCAAAGCAGTCTCGGGCCAAATCGGCTCCTGTCAACCAGGCCGGTGACATGGGTGAGCACTTCTACTGGATCCTCCCACAGGGAGTCTGATTTTTTTCTTTTAACATAAACATTCCCAAACCTGAACTGAAGCCATATTCCAGGGGAGAAATGATGGGAGTATTTTTATGTCACATGATGAGTCATGAAGGAATGTTGTTTTTCCTTGAACCGAGCCTCGACCCAGTGAGTAAATCAGCTTGAGCTTGTCACTCAGGGGGTTGAAGTCCGCTGGGACCCGGGGGCCACAGTTTAGAGTTGCTTATCTCTCAGCTGTAAGAAGTTAATGATGCAGTGGGAATATTGTGCTTCTGTCCATCCTTGAAACCCCCGTAAACCACCTCTGGTGATTTCAGGCCTTAATCTTCAGTCAGGAGACGCCTAATTGACTACAAACATGACGTCACCCAGCCCACGAGGCAGATGTGTGTGTGTGTGTTTGTCTTTGTGCTTCTTTGCGTTTGTGTGTGTGTGTCCTCAGAGGTCCTCATGCAGTGCGGGTTTATTCACTGATTCACGGCAAACACAGATGTTCATATTTTTTCTCAACAAGAAGGAATAATTGGCTCACACTTAGATGAAAAAAGCTTTCAAGTAGAAAGTGGTCCATCTTCTATCATTCTCCATTCTTTTTATCAATTCTTCCCCTTCTTACCTTTCACCTCCTTCTTGTTTAGATCATTTTCTCCTCTTGAGACACAATCAGTACCAGTTCAGTAACGCGTCAATTACACCAACATTTAGACCAAAACGTTTTTTTATTTTTGATTAGTTGTAAAATACAGGACTCGCTTGTAAAACAGGTAAACATTGCAGTTTGAATCTCATTGTCTTCTTTTTTGTGTAAAACTTGACTATACAGTTGGAACTCAAAAATCCAACACCAAAAAACCCTAATAGGTTGTGTTAACAATACTCTTCAGTGTGAAAGTTACAACTGAGGGAGCAATGCTTATCGTGAGCTATTTTCAGTATTTGAGGGGTTTAAATACGAAGTTAGAGGAAGAAAAAAAACTGTAGCTGTTTTTTATTGAGGTATGTTTTAACTAACTAGAGAGGTAAGGAAACAAAAAGAGACATTAGTAAAAATGTCCTAAAATGGACTAAAATTTCACGTTGATGGATAATATGCAGTAAACTGTAATATGTTCAGTTCTTATTTAAAGGAGCCACACCTCAGGTTTTCAGGGGGTTTGTTCCAGAGCTGAGAAGCATCAAACCAAAATGCTGCTTCCTCTGGTTTAGTCTGTTCCTGGGAGTCAGATGACCTGAGAGGTCTATTACATCCATCACGACTTTCTCTTTGAGCAACTCCACTGATTTAAGGACTATGGAGATATGCTTTGTTTTCCTGGTGTTAGTCTGAACTCTGCTGGAATTTTTGGAAAAGCAACTTTCTGTTATATTTTTTGAGACACCATTGAAATAATCTAACTTATTTAAAATAAAATGAACCCTGATTTTGGGGTGTTAATAGAAAAATCTTTAATGTGGCAAACCTTTGATGGACTGTAGTGATAAAAAGTTGTGTGTCATCACCAGATTTATGGTAAGATACATTGTACTCCATAATCTAGGCTACAGGTGTCAAACTGCCGGGGGCAAAATCTGACCCACCACAGCTTTTTATGTGGCTCTCTAGACTCAAAATGACATCAATAAGTCCCTCCAGTTTCTCAACAAATTAGCAAAACTCACTCAAAGTTCACACAAAATCTACAGATTTCCTCTTTTCCATTTTTTATGATTTTTAACAAACTTTTCTTCAAATTTGTCTTATAATTTCTTCAATTTTTTAAATGTTAAAATTTCTTCAAATTTTAACACACAAATGTTCTTAAAGAATTTCTCTTTAAGAACAATCAGATTTTTGATATGGCCCAAAATGAAAATGAATTCGACACTTCTGATCTAGATGGTGAAGAACGTGGATACTGAATAAAAGTGTCCCGTGATGTAGCCCATATATGATCTTTGTGCAGATTTATATTCAGCAAATAACATTAATTCCTCCTCTGCCAGGAAGCTGTTGCTAAGTCCTAGGAAACCCCACTCACCTATGCACTTTGTCAATTAGTAAGTTATCATTCAAACACTGGCATCCAGTCAAACCAGCACAGAAGTTATAAGTGCTTTGCTGCTTGACTGCAGTCATTTACCAATGCAGATTCACTTCTGTGGAGTTATACCAAACCCTGACGAATAGCATTAAAAAGAGCTAAATATTGTCATTTCTCCACCGTTTTGTATTTTAGCAGTTTTGGGTGCTTCTTACCTCAGTATTACAGATTGCCAAGTCTGTCTGTCTTTGAGCATGTTGGATTAGAGTTTTTCAGAAATTTCTTAGTTATTATAGAAGCTACACTCTCTTGGGAAATGGAGACTGGGGCTTACCACTGCAAACTGTGCTAACTGGCACCATAAGATGCTAAATACAGTTTAAAAGACTTTGTTTTAAATTAGTAAAACCGTATTTTGCTTGTAGAAGGGTTAGAAAGAAATATTTTGGATGCTGTTAACTATAGAGAGAATGTAAATGGCTACAATTAATTTAGGGAGGTCAAAACTTTACAAAAGCTTGAACTCTGTTGATTTTCTACCTACTTTCTGTCTAGGAGTGCAGCTACAGTCCAGTTGACATTTTTATGTTAACAAGAAGTTTGCTTCAATTTTCCACCTGCTGCATCAAATCCACATTTAGATCTGATTTCTTCACCCTCAGCCCTCATATGAAGAATTGTCTCCTCTTTAATTGCCTCCAAAGTCAGGCTTCTGCATTCTGGCTTTGTCCACAAAACTTTATTGATCACTGCTTGAGGCCAGGCTATTGCGCTGCACCCGGCTCACATTTCTCTGGTGTGGTTATGTAGCATTACCGGTATTCATTGCTGCTGCATGGAAGTTAGCCATTGATTAGTTTGGTTTCATTAAATCTAACACTTCCTCGAGGTCAGAGCAGGAATGGTGAGCTTTGCATTGGAGTGAGGTTGATGTTTCTGCATGTCAACGGATCTGGGTTTTTGGAAGAATTTAAAGTTTTAAGGTACTTTTTTTTTGTCTGTCTTGCAGCTTTTGACCATCTGGAGAGTTAAAGAGATGAAGTAGGTATTACAGACTCATGCTGCAGAACATTGCTGAGCTGTCAGAGACGAACAGGAAAGTCTGTTTCACAAAGCACTTATCTTTGTGTTTTTGATTAACTCTAAGTAACTCAAGCTGTCAACCAGTCAAAATGTCAATGCAGCTTGGTGATAACCTGTCTGAGACCCATTAGTGTTTTCTGTCAAACGCTCTGGGGCCCCACTGGTAGCCAGCATGTCTGGGGTTTTATTGTGCCTGAGGTATTATTGCACTTATTTTGTTCCCAATATGCTAAGAGAGCCTGGGAAACGGTCTCTGTAGTCTTGTCGGCGTGTTGTCTCTAAAGCCTCGGCAGGCCAGGCTCTGCTTATGTTTCTGCTGTATGAAGTATGACTTGTACATCTCTCTGTTTCACTTCCAGCTGCCTCATTTATGCCTAACATGATTCTCACTTGAAACTCTTGCGCTCTGTTTAGTCATGCGGGGCTGTGCTCTCAAGTAGGAACCCGCAAGAGTCTTGTTCTCTTTCTTCTTTTGGAAACATCTTTAGTGCTACTTTTCATATTAAACTTTAAAGACACGACTTTTCATCCAGACCGCGTGTCCATCACACATTTCCCGTTAGTTTCTTTACTCACAAAGTGGAAAATTACCCTAATTTTTCAGCCATGTACTTCTTGGAGTATAACATACCTGCTGTTTTAATTTGAGATATTTCCATTAATACCGCAGTATTTCTGTGTGAATTCTATGCAATGGGTCCTCCGCTTTTGAAGTAATTTTTAATTTTCCCGTTATGAAATTTCCTTGCAATTATATATTGACTTATGAGGCAATAACAAGATAGTTACAATGTGCTATGCCACTCCCAGGGCCCACACTCTCTTAAAATCAGCCTGGTCTGAAAGCGTCTTCTTCATCTCGTGTTCGACTTTCCAACATTCCTGGTGACTTTAGGCTCCTAAAGCTCCACATTCTCAGCGCAGTGGACCATCAGTGCATCCAGCGGCCTATAAAAACACGCTGAGGTCAGTGGGCTTTGCGATCCTCAACACTTTCCACTTGATTAATCTTTAATGGACAATGAGTGAACCAAACCCACGGTGCAGAAATAAAATCAACACAGTCTCCTCTCTCGTCAAGCATGCGGCTCGTTGGAACAGTGGGACGCTCGGGAAGTGCTCCAAGATCCAATATGATCTAAGTAACCACATTACTGAACACTGTAGCCTACATTATCTTCCCTTAGTTTATACAGCCACTCAGATCAGCTTCTCTGAATCACTACGGTCATGATGGATTTGTGGTTGATGAGCGAGGACCAATATTTTCACGTATTCTTCTCAAAACCAGCTTGGTTAGGGTGTTTAAACCAGCAACATATAAACAGAGACAATAAACACACCTTTAGTTTTCTTTCTTCAGCATCCTGGAGGGACCGATGGTGAAACTCTTTCAACTTTGGTTCAAAAGCCCAAACGTAAGCACCAAGCGTTGGCCTTAAAAGTTGTTGCTACTCTTTGCTGAACCTGCCTGGGGCAACAACTGCCTAAACGAAACCTGATTTCATGATGCATGCAAGGAAGAAAAGACAGACACTCCCGTCTACTGAAGAAAAGTGTCTGCGAGACACATTCATTAGTAAACTAAGGCACAAGTTTGAGGAGAAACTAACATCACCATGTTTTTTTTTCCTCCATTAACTTACTAATTTTATAACTGTGTAGGTTTTGTTATTTGTACATCAAGTCATTGGCTTTAAAAGTCTGCAAAAATATAATATCTTACCAAGTCGTTTCGGTCTAGTTTGTAGTGCAAATATGTTAGCATACTTGAAATAAGACAAAACTAAATGAGAAGCAACTTTTCAGCTTGTTTTAAGCCAATAATTACGTAATATTGATTAAAAAACACAGTACTAGTTCCAGAGACATTTACAACAAGACATTTTCCCATGTTTTAAGTTAAATAATCTGCCAGTGGTAGTAATACTTTTTATTTTAAAATCAATATTAATGAGTTATCTACTAAAAACAAGCTCCTGTGGCTTGTTAAAAAGTTACTTGTAAGTTAGATTTTTCTTATTTCTAGTGTACTAAGATATTTGCACAAGAAAACAGACAAAAATAATTGGTTTTGTGGCAAACTAAGCCATCTAGCGGATGAATCAAGTTGTCTACGTTATTTTTGATGGGGTAGAGGAATTAGTCATTTTGCAACCATTTCATAAAGGCTTCTATTTTTAAGTTAAAAGTCATTGAGCATTGTGTCTTGTCTTTTTCTGGAAAGAATAGCATGCTTCTTCAGGTAAAGGAAGGAGGAATCTTCAGGGTAAATGGAGTTACAGTTATATTTTTGCACCTTCTGTTGTTGTGGCAACAGAAGGTGCCTTCTGTAAAATAACATTTTTATTTTATGGGAAGACCACAGTTCCAAAATTGTTATTTTGACATTTCTTTTGCACATTTGTAATTGAAACGCAATTACATTGATATTTAGCTATTTTATAAATCTCAGAACAAAAAGGATCAGTCCTTCTTTTTTCTATTTAAAAACTGACACAAAAAAATTTGTGAGCACTTGTAGTATCAGCACATTAGTGTTGACATTGAAGACTGAGCCTGGCAGCACAAAGGCTCCTTCACTGAGACACAAATATGGCTGCAGATTTTATAAATAATGAAAAGGCACATGGGGGGAAGAAACAACTCTACAAATGAGATAAATGTTTCTGTTCCCATCAGAAATGTTAACATAAGAGCAACTGGAGTCAGATTAGAAAAACGTTGCTGGATTTGTGTGTGCTCTGTTGGATGAAAGTGTAAATTTTATTACATATTGTGGCCGCCTTTAAATCCACATATTTGAAATCTTGCAAAGATTTTTTTTTTGACAGAGGGACTTCTGTTCTATCCTCTTAAAATGTATAAGCACAAAAATAAAATGATATGTATAAAATGCATTGTTCATTTTACTGGCCACTTTATTATGCACACCTGTTTAACTGTGAGCACATTTGAAATTCAGTCAATCACATAGTTGCTGCTCAGATATTTGGTGATGATTTGTGGGAGTTTAAACTGAGCCCAAGAATTTGGTTGGTGCCAGATGGGTTGATATGAGGATTTTATGTTTACAGAAGATGGAAATTATCCAGCTATGTCTTATTTCTGTCAGAGAACAATGTGGAACTGGTTTCAGATGATAGAAAGGCAACAGTAACTGCGTTTCCATTACAAATGTGCAAAAAAATGTCAAAATAACAATTTTTGAACTGTGGTCTTTCCATAAAATAAAAAAGGCAATTATAATCACATCTAAATAAGTATGTTCACATGGTGAGTTATTAGCTATCATCCTTCTTCTACTTCCTGTTCACCATCTTTGTCTTTTCCACTAGTAGTAACATCATATAATTTGCACAATTATATGGTCCACTTGCTATAGTATGCAGTAAACTACCTGCTACCTTTATACTGTTGACCTCAGATCAGATTCAGGTGAATCTGCAGCAGCTGTGTGATGCTAACGTGTCAGTATGGTTCAAAGTTCTCGAGGGACATTTCTAACATTTTGTTGAACCCAAGTCATGAAAAAGGCAGAATGGAGTCAAAATCAATACCGTTAACATTTTATTAGGTGTACCTAATAAAATGTCTGATGACTATTTTTTTTTTTTGGCTCTTTGATTTAATCTTTCTGTCATCAGATTTAAAATAAGCTTGTTGTTCTTTGTGCCAAGCCTTATATCGTAAGCCCAAAACCCACATAAACAAAACATGTTTCCTTTAAAAAACTGGAAATCTGCAACATTTTTGGCATAACAGAGGCCACTATATTCAAAATAATTGAAAAGTGATGTTGCTACATTTACTGTATGTAAACATTTGTGCACACAAAAGAGCTGGACAACAGTTCTGGCTATGGGGAGTACATTTTAGCTTGTAATTTTTGAAAGAACTTTTCACTTTTCTTCCAGAAACCAAATGATTAGTTTGCTGCCGATCCATTTTTAGGATTTATTTTTATTTCCACCACTTGAGTCCAAAATCTGCTTCCAAAAAGACCATTGCTACAGCAATACCAACTCTATGCTGGGCCAGAACAAAGAGCCAATTTAGCTTTCAGCCAAGGTGACCAAATCCTAAAATATTAAGAGGACCATGTGTAAAACGTAAAAGAGTAAATGTACCTTATTAGCTAAATCAGCATTTTACTTGCATGAGATTATAGTTTATTATTTTTATTATTCTAACTGTATAGATAGCAGCTTTCAGCATTATTTTCGTCTTGTTTGTAAGATCACCAGTTGATATTTCTAATTTTGATTAAAACCGTGCTTAATTTGTGTTTGCGATGTCATTTATGGTTAAAGCTCATAATCAAAAATCCTGTCTTAATTAAAATGACCTTTCAAGAAACACACGGCTTCTTTTCTAATACATTTTTAAAACCTAGACAGGTAACACAACTATTATTGTCTGTCCGGATAGCTTGACTCCCTTCACTATGATCCAATTAAAAAATACCACAGAGTAAGATCGATTGCAGAAAAGCATACTGGAGTTTTTCAAAAGAAAACCAGTTAAAAGCCCAAACAACTATTTTGGAGGTAAAAAAAAATAAAAAATAGAGTAATTGCTTCCTATATCTCTGAGGCTTTTTAAGATGAATGTGATAAAGTGAAGTAAATCATGAAAGACGGCACCTGAGGAGTTAAAGCTACTCATTTGAAGGTGAACTGTCAAGTATATCTTTTTTCTCGATTCATCCTCCGCTCTTTCTTCTCCCCTGTCTGTGTTCTCCATCTCTGATAGCCCATTAGCGAGGATGGTAACCACAGCGTCAGGCTTAGGTCACTCGCAGTTAGCGATTGTACGGCAGTGGGTGGTGGGCAGATGTGTAATTACTGCCAAGAATATGCTGCTCTCCTCAGCGACACATAGCAGCACAAAAAAGCACACACTATCTCTGCTCATAACGTAGCACAGCTTAGTTGCAAGAGCCCAAGAACTTCACACACTTTTAAATGCACACAAAGGACTAAGTTGCCCACCTGCCCATACACAATGAAACAAGCACATCTGGTAGACCCTGGAGGATGCAACTCCCCACTCATTCTGAACTCCTATTTAAGTCGGATGCTGCAAATGTCTCTATGGTTACAGCTACAGGTTGAATCTTTCTTCCATCACATCAGAACCTCTAGTTACAGTCGTCCTCATTGCTTAGCACCAGGCAAAAGTGTATAATCTGCTTAAAAAGCACAGCTGAAAAGCACTGCACATGGCTGATAGGCTGCTTTCAGCTGTGACTTAGTTAATGTCCCTTTATAGAAGTCACAGCGATAAGTGGGTCGGCAGTGAACATTGACTGGACAGAATTAAAAGGAACTCTTTTGGTACATTGTAAAAGAAAAGGAACACTTCAAGTTCTGATGGCTCCCTCTATCTCAAATTACAAGCACTTTCTTAAGCCTCATCATTTTGTGCTATTACCACAGAGCAGTCTTGGCTGTAACAATGACTTACAAAGTGTAGAAGGACAAAATCAAGACTTTTTTATAATTTTACAGGCAAAGGAAAACAAAAGTGCATAGCGGGAAATATGAGAATGAAACAAAAGTAAATTCATCTGTCCTTTTGCAGTTCAGATCATCTACTTCGCTAGCTTTAATAAAAAATTTAAATATTAATTATTGATTGTTGCCAATGGCGTGGTTTGTGTTTTACTGAAATGATTGCATGCAAGAGATAACAGGGTGAGGAGTGAATATGCAGAACATGTCAGTTATTCTATAGTTTTAATGGTTAAGAGACATTATTTTAATTTTGATACATTGGTTAGATTTAAAATACTCTGATGTGAAAGGAGATGTTGTAGAAATTGATACAACCAATCATATTCTTGATTGGTTGTTCTGTTTGTCACAAAGTGCTTTTTGCTTATTTTGCATAAAGTTTAAGTGAATTTGGTGTTATTTACGCCTCTCCAGAACATGGAGGTTTTAGACTTAATCTTATATATTTAGTAAGCTGCTATGTTGACTCAACTGTGATGAATTGAAACTGCAATGAAAACTAAAGTAAGGCATTCTTTTCTGTCCACTGTTGCGGTTTCTGGTGAAATTGACCGTTCACAAAGGTTTTCCAGAGATTGATGTGACTCCATTTCCATTTTCAGCTGTTCCCTCTTAGATCAAAATCATGTACTGGAATACAGAATGAATTATTAATTAATAATATCCCTCCACTATAGCTTTTACAGGATAAGCTCTTGTATTTTTTAGACATATTGATGCTTTCAGTATTTGTTTTTAGGTTATTTAGTTCTACAATCAAGAAATTGATTAGAACTAGTGTAGTTTAACACCAGTTTTAAAGTCCCTCCACTGGCTCCCTGTAGCTCAGAGGATAGACTTTAAAATACTGTTGTTAGTTTATAAATCACT
>CAEGAE010096591.1:0-34611 GCA_903067095.1 Girardinus metallicus
AGTAGTGCAATTAAATGCAGCCCAGTAGCAAAGTGGAATGCACCTCTAGCAATACTTTGGAAAATCCTTTCAATTAGTGGATGTTCTCTCCTCTGAGAGAACATCCACAAAATCTAATTCTGCAGTTTTTAAACTTTAAAAGGCTCAAATTTTCCATGGATTTTCAGTGCAAAGCTGTTTCTTCCCCTTCATCTCAGTCGACACCCTGAGTTCAGGGTGCAAGTCCAGAAAAACTAAACAAAGGAAAAGGACACTCAAGTTTAACACAGAAACAGTTCATGTTATGACCCTACATTTTACAAAACACTCCCACATCACCTTTCTCATTAAAGTCTCACCAGTTGCAAATAGCTCTGCGACAAAAAACATCGTTGAGTAATTTGGATGAATTCTGACAGCTATAAAAAATAAAAAAAAGTGCACTTGGAGTGACCCAACTGCAGTTTTCTGGCCAATCTTTAAAAACTGACCTGTCAATTCTGATTTTGGCTAATACTGATTTTTTTTTTTTTTTTGTCTGAATGTTGCTAAATGCAGCCAAAAAGTCGCTGAATTGGCAACAGTGAGGTGACTATTAACTGCAAACATAGAGACATGAAGCTTCTGACCCACTGTAACAGTTTCTAAACCATTAACCTAACCTCAACACGCCTGATTAGCGCACCATTCTGTCCAAATATGCAACAAATGTAACGCTGGCTGAAACACAAAGGAGGAAAGCGAAGTTGGGGAAGTCGGGGGAAACTAGAACTACCATTTTTACCCCGCCCTCCTATTATTTTCCGGTAAATATTCCCCCCCCGGTCCAACGGTCGCGTCTCCCCCCGAAACCCCCCTCGTACCTACGTTCGTCTGAACCCTGGGCTAATGGTCAAGCCCAAAACTTGACAGGTATAATCTGGACGTGAAAACTACATTTACCGAAGCTAAATGACCACCTGCATCCATGTTAACAAATGGGACATCAAATCATGTTTAGCAAATAAGACAACCGTAGCCTGACATGTTTAAAAAGCACAATTGAGACAAGCGGCATTACGTCATGAGCGGTTAGCTTTCACGCGCCCATTTTAGTTTGGGGAAAAAAAAAAAACAAAAAACAACGGATCACCTAACCGTCACCGAAAGCTAGGTCAAGAGAAACTGCCACAGCAGAAGTTAACTGTCATACATACCGGCATTTAAGGGAGCTATGTGGCAAATATTATTTTTAAGATGGACAAATGAAAACCAGGTAGAAAGTGGAACTCATCATGAGATAACATAAATGGACGCTACTCTGTTTGGTTGAAAAAAAAAAAAAAATACAGCAGTGACCGAGTTTTACTTTTACAAGCAAACACATCATTTAAAAAAAAATATTACCTTTTTGTCAAAATAACATTGCAAAATAGTTTGCTATTATATACTCCCGAAGTCAAACATCAACTAACTATACATTTTTCAAAACATTGTACACAGAAAATGGGTTGTGATTTATTTTAAATTACAAAGGAGGTGCCATAAAAGTTACTCCAACTCCTAATCCAACCGAAGTAAAAAAAAAATGGATGGACGTCTGACCAGTTTTCCCGCTTCGCAAAGGTTCGTGTTCCCATGATGCAATGCGTAAAATTGAAAATGTTATATACAGCAATACTATATATATGTATGTATATGTATTTATGTATATGTGTGTGTGTATATATATGTACACACACATATATGTGTATATATGTACACATACATATATGTGTATATGTATATATATGTGTGTGTGTATATATATATATATATTTATATATATATATAAAACATCTAAGCTGAAACAACAGATCAAATGGATAAATAGCTGACGGGACAGTCATAGTGGTCATGCTGTCCTTTCTAAATGTTTTACTGAGGTCTACAGGAGGAATCTGGAATTAATATCCAGGTTTGAAATATTTTTGCAGGTAACATTAAGTTGTTTTACAAGACAGAGGAACAGAAAACTCGTGATCATTTCATGTTTAGTATTAGATTCAAACACACAGAGACTGAGCGAAGTAAGACTACCTCATGTACAACGAACACACACATCCCAAAAAAATCAAAATTAATTTTAAAATCTACAGACTGATAGCAATAACAGAAATTTCTAATGTTTTCCTCACTTGTATTCAGCCGGTGCTTCGCCCTTTCGAGTCCGACCGAAAATTACTTCCGGTAGTTTGTTTGAAAACGTTCCGCGTACATTGTACTTTATATTAATAAATGATATATTATATTTGTAAAATACACAATGCCAGCATTTAAAAGAATAAAAGAAAGATTTAGAGGAAAACACATTTTAATTAAAAAATATAGTACATATACAAAATTATATTCCTCCAGGCGAGAAAGACAGTTTCTCGGGTTTTCTCGAGATGTTTACTGTCTCTTATTTACTGTGTAGAGGAAGAGGGGATGTTTCACCTTTTTGCGCCCGAATAAATCTAATTTTTACAGTCTATTTCCAACATTAACGCATTATTTTATGACATTTAGAATGATTTATATTCATATTTGTGGTGTTGTATCAACAGAAGCACACAGTAAGGTCAAAAGGACTCGACAGCAACACCGTCTCACCCTCTAATCTCAGACAGAGGTGGTACAGTCCAGAGAGCGGGAGGCTGCAAACAGCTAGCTCCAGAGATCAGCTGGGACACTCAGACCAGGTAAGTAAAACATTTAAAATTAGCCCTCTAATGGCTGGAAACAACTTTAAAGTGGCCGAATTTATTGTGTAGAATTCTCTGGTTATGTATAAATTGAATTATACTGTGTTTGAGCAGAAATGGGTGGAGCAACAAACTTCGCGGATAGAAAATAACATTAGAAAAGCAAAGCTGGTGTAGAACTAAGAGGTTTCAATTCCACATATATCGTAAGTCTGTCTGCTGTGTTGTTGATTAAAAAATATAGACTTAATAGATTAGCCAAACATTGTTCTCCAGTTATATTGGAGGATAGTTACTTCATACTAACATCACTCAAATATAAGTGAAAGTGAAGCGCCGCAAAACTAATCCTAGAAGTAAAACGAGCTAAAAAATTTCCATTTGTATGATTTAGCATTTTCCTCTTTCCTCTCTCTCTTTCTAACAAAAACTGAATGGCAAAAGTCTTCAGTCTGGTGTTTTGGTTTCAACTAGCCCTTTTTTAAGTGACAATTGTGTTTATATAAATGTATTTTATTTGTTGTTTCTGTTGTTTTGTTTATTTATCTTCAATATTTGAAATGTATTCCATCTCCATTGTTAAATGCTCGTTAGAATTTAAAGTTTATTGATCTTTGAGATTGTATTAAATTACTTGAAAATGGTCTCAAAGCAACAATATTATTGATAATTGCAATAACTTCTGGGACAATTTATCGTCCAGCAAAATTAGTTATCGTGACAGACCTACATCTGAGTGTTCTTGCTGTTTCTCCAGGAAGAAGAGGAAGATGAGTGAGGAGAACGCAGAGGAGGTGAAGCAGCTGGAGGCTGAGGTGAAGCTGCTGCAGGCAGAGATCAGAGCTCTGCAGCAGCAGCGGCAGGACAGCTGGGAAAACGTCTCCTTCCAGTTCAGGGGACAGATGCAGGACGCTCTGTGAGTTTACCTCCTTTTATTTCTGTCAGGTTCCATGTTTGAGTTCCAGAGAGAAATGATGGGATGTTTGATTGTCTCTGCAGAGCGTTTGTCTGTGGACGGATGCAGGACCTGGAGGAGACGGTGGTGTCCAGGCTGAAGGAGGAGGTGGAGGAGCTGGAGAAGGACCTGAAGCTGCAGACTCAGATGAATGGCATCAGCCTGAACAGCTGCATCACAAAGACCCTGCAGAACCGTAAGGAAGAGAGTCTGCTGGACATTTCCAACACTAGACACCTAGCTGTGTTTCCATTAATTATGAAATTGCACAAATTGAAATTGATGTTGCTGAATGATAAATTTGTCTTTTCTAACAGTTTACATCTATCACTGCCATTTTTTTTAACTTATCCCTATGAACAAGCTGATTCACATGTGATTTTAATTTAATACATTTTTTAATGCAGTTGCAAAATTGTGTTGTTTTAACATCAGCAGAGTAGAGACAAAGATTTGCAAACATTTATAATCCAGCTTCTGTCAGCAGCCATTTGCTCAACATGTTGTTTATCTAATAGACTCATGTTTTTATCAGTGTTATTTAAAACCAGTTACTCTAACCTTCTCACTGGGCTTTTATGCTGCATCAAATTTCCTCATTAGTCAGATGCCCAGTTTCTCTTTCAGAATAAAAGTCCAGTGTTATTTGTTTCTGTGTGTGTGTCAGGCGGTCAGGAGGTGGTCCACCAGGTCTGTCTGTCAGGTCGCAGCTCTGAGCTGGTCTTCCAGGTAGAGGTCCAGCTTTCTGAGCGCAAGGTGAGTCTTTTTATTCTCTTGATGTCTATTCAAGGTCGTTTTACTGATATTGGCTCTGGGACCAGCAGCTGTTCTCAGCCTCTTTGTTGTTTAATTTTCTTGCGACTGCTCTTTCTCTGGCTGCATTTAGGCTAGAAGGAGGAGATGGGATTTTGCTTTCTATCCGTGTTAGCTCCAGGCCAGTGTCAGATGATGGATAGAGGAGATCCATAGAGAGAAATATTAGAAAATGGTTCAGGGTTTAACCAGCAGAGGGGGACAGAGAGCCATAATTAGATCAGTGATTTCAGCTGCTCCTGAAACTTCAGGAAGGATGGTCATCACCTGTACTTAAGTCATTAAATAAATGTTCCGCATGATAAATTAAAAAAATTCAATAACCACTGGTTACGGATTCAGTCATCTGCCCCTAAATATAGAAAACAGTCCCCCAAACAAGAAACAAGCTTTTAGAAAAGATTGATATCGTTAATTATTAATTAGTTTTTTGTTTTAATTATCTGTAATACTGCCAAACTCGGAGCATGACCTTTTCTGACTTATCCAGTTTTCACTCCACGACTTTATTTTTTAACAGTTATGAGGCACGGTGGTGAAACCTGAAACTTCTTTTGCACAAGTTTCTCAGCAAGTTGATGCTAGGTAACCAAAGAATGAGTTGCTAGGTAACCAAAGAGTGAGTGAGTTAGTTGATACCACCAACTGTATTTAGCTGGTTGTTGGAGGTTTAGTGACTAAAGCTTACATCTCCCAGAATGCTGTGTGTTTCTGGATTAGTGAATATTCCACATATTGAAGGTATGATCTATTGATATTGAGCATCTGTCTACTGTTGTATATATTGTTATTGATATATTGTCCATCCCTAGATGGAGATAAAGTTCTGAATTTGTTCATGGTGTCCTTTTGTCTCCTCCTGTGTCCTCTGAATGGTGCAAGTATCTTTTTCTGCATTTGTCCTCTCTCTGTGGAGTGACAGATCTGCATTCAGTCCTGCATGCTTTAGTCTAACCCTCCTTAATATCTATTGATACATTGGATACTTCCTGTGAACCAAAACTGTTTGAGTCATAAAATCGTTTCAAAGAAATAATTTTTCTAATTTAGAAAAGTCAAAGTAAATTTCTAATTTGTGCAAACAGGATTGAAGCTGTTTGCACAAAGTGGTTAAAGCCATTGTTAACTGGAGCAGTTAGCTGCTCCCATTAGCTAACTGGAGCAGATGTTGGTCTGTTTCTACTGATGGATGTAATGTCTGCAGGATGGATCAAGAACAGAGCGGAGAATCAGAGATCTGAAACTGGTGCTGGACTCCAGCGACCTGCAGAGCCTCAACAGCTTCTTGTCCAGGTACTGTCCTGCAGTCATAACTAATGGGGGATAATCTGAGAGGGAATGAGGAGTAGCCAGGTGGAAGGGTTTGAAAACATGAACCAGGAGGAAAAATACATTATTTCACCTGTCATCATCCTCTAAAATTAATCACTGGTTTTTACTGAACAAACTTTAATGTTAGGATAATTTCACCTGATATAAATGTATCATTTTGAAACCAAAACATCTCAGACTCTACTGGCCTCAGTTAGCAGGTTAAAGGTCAAAGATCATGACCATGAACCAGTGTGGCTGCTTGGACGGGTTGAAGGGGGAAGCCTTTTTTTTTCTCTAGAAACACGATGGCTGCCGGACTGAGGTTAGCAGAACTGCATGTGGAAGAATGACGAGACTTATGGGTCAAAGTCCTCTGGACAGATCAGACTAGAGTGGAGATGTTGAACTGTGATGGACAGAACCACGATGGAAGAGACCAAACGCCACATACCAACTGTTGAGCACGATGGGGGAAGGATGATGAAGTGAGCTTCTGCTGTAATTCATTGCAGCCAAAGTATTCTAGAGTCCAATGTGAGTCATTCTGTTCTACATCTGAAGCTTGGTCCAAACCCGGTCTTCAACAGAACCAGGGTCTCAAATTGAGCAGCAGCTCTACGACAGAAGAGCCGAAAAAGAAGAGAATCAAGGTATTTCAGTGGCCTAGTCAAAGTCCAGACCTCATCCTGATTGAAAGGCTGAGGTGGGATCAGGACCCTATTATCGGTGTGTCAGTCTAACACCCAGTGCTGAGAGGTTCTGGTTCGTTCTTCATTCTGCTGCAGAGTGTCTGCTCCGCTCTGATTGGCTCCGAGTCTGAGGCCAAACCACATCTGGATCGGATGACCCAGACTGCAGAACCTGGCAACCAGCACATGGAAAAATTCTGAAGACAATGATTCAGCCGCTGCTCCGTCAGGACCTCTGGCTTTGTGAGTGTGTGTGTGTTTCAGCCAGTCCTTACTGTCCAACCCAGATGGACCGTCTCTGGTGGATCCGTCCGGGTTCAGATGCTGCTGATGAGTTTCACCCCAGGTCAGGGTGGGTTTCCTCCACCAGGATTACCCACTTTATCCAAGCTGATGTTGATCTTTCTGATGTTGATCTGATTTAGTGACTGTTGGTACTGAGCAGGAGGGGAAAACAATGCTTGTGAATAAACTTTCCATTCATTAAAATTCAATTAGTTTAAAATATGTTCAACTGCATCTCTATTTGAAGGCAGAGCCGCAGCTGGAAGCTTTTAAAGGAGACATGTTGAACCTTTTTATGATCTGTACTGCTCTGCGGAGGTTTTATTGAATTATTTCATTCCCAGGTGTTTTAAATAAATTGCTCAGCTCTCTGAAACCTCTCGGTGTGTTGTTAGGAGTCTGGGTGAGGATGGACAGCATCTCCTCCACTCTTCATCTTCTTTCTTGCTTTTAGCTGCTGTTTAGAGGCATCTCTGATGGGTTTTAATCTGTAATCTGGAGATCAGTCCTTCATCAGCGAACCAGACAGCTAACAGCTTGGTGGAAACCAGACCCAGTTCTGAAGTTCCTCCTCCGTTATCGATGGTGACTGGTTTTTCTCCTTATGATGGCTGCTTGTCCGATGGACTCTCTTGTTTTAATCTGGGATTATAATCTTGCCAGCAATACACTATTAGGCCTTGAAGCCTGTTTGCCCTTTTATGAGTGGAGCGTTATGGCTTTGCATTGGGTTGACCTAAACCCCCCTGTGCCACCTTGGTCCTTTCACCTAGATGTCAACTGTTCTTAGTGTCTCTCTGCTGAGACACAGACGCAACATAGAGCTGGAAGTAGAAGTTTATACACAGCTGATGTTGCTGCGGTTTTTCCACATCATGTTCTTTCCTCGTGATTTCATCTATTTTATGAAGTGAACCAGTTCCTCCTGTGATAAACCACCACAGCATGGTGCTGCCACCATCATATATATCCTATTTTTTCCCCCAAATGTAACAATGGTCATTGTGTCCAAACAGACCACAGGACATGTTTCCAAAAATGAAAACATTTATTTCTGTAAAATGGCTTTTTGTGTTTCTTCTGGAGTGATGGCTTCCTCCTCGCAGAGCGGCCTTTCAGCCCATGTCGGTACAGAATATATTTCACTGTGGACAATGACTCTGACTCACCAGCATCAGCTGCATCTTCACAAAGTCTCTGGCTTTTTCGCTCATCATTATGACTTTTAGCAAATAGACAGTGAGAAAAAAGTGGATAAAAATAATATTTTTATTGGGCATATGTAAACTTCTGGCTTCAGCTGAATACGATTAGCCCTAGTTTGTCAGCTGGTCAATGTTGATTTGCTTTGAAATGTGACTTTTTGTTTAGAGCTCCGTCCTTTATAGAGTTTTCTTGTTTCTTTGTGACGATATAAAGGAAATCCAGGAAAACCTCCTCATGTCTTCGTTCACTCACATCGAGATCAATCTGCTCAACATTCCCGGTGTTTTATTTCATTCCCCGCTGAAGATCTCATCTCTTTCTCCCGACCTGGTTCAACCAGTCAGTCCTTCTGCTATCGAACTGGGATCGCTCTGTCTCCGTCTGCCTCTCTGATAGAGCTACATTAGAAGTCAGGCTGCTGCCATCTTTCCATCGGCTCCGTGCGGAATAACAGTCATCTGGAAATTTAACCCGGCTGCCGTCTAGCCCTGGGCCCCCTCGGAAAACTCTGGAAATCCTTCACCAGAAGGTCCCAGGCTCCGTCACACTCTGGACCAGACCTAGACGTTTCCGCCGTGTCATACGCAGCCTGCTTCAGTGAAGAAACTGCTTTTATTTCTTATTTTCTGCGCTGTATCAATCTGGATGATGCAGAAATTAATCTGCTTTATACTAAAATGTTAGCAATAAAACAAGATCAGGCTGAATTCATATAAATCTGAAGAAGTTTTCTGATTGTGATAATCATTAATCGTTGGGAGCAGAATGTCTGAAATAGATAAGAATCAAGGTGCTGCATGGGCCTAGTCAAAGTCCAGACCTCAACCTGACAGGAGTGTAGTTGCATATGAATATGGGCATCATCATGTTCATATTGGTATCGGTCTGTAGAAGCTGGACTGGTGTGTTGCTGAAGTTGGGTAATTATAGTGCCAGTAAAAAGGTTTAGTATTTATAAATCGGTGAAAATCAACAAAATTTGGTCTTTTTGACAAAAATATGACAAACGTTTAAAATCAAAATTAAAAGTGATTTAATTTAATGAAAAATTAAAATATTTACCACAAAATAAGGGAATGCATAAATATTCAGGTGTGTCATGTTTTAATCAGCATTTTGATAACATGTCCAGCGAGACAAAGTGTCTGAAAACGTGGATCAGTCATAACCATTGTTGCAGTTTTAGCATTATTATTGTGATTAAATAATTTCCTGGTCTGTGCAGCTCTGCTTTAATCTGGATCCTATTTTATGATATATTTACTGTTTTTTGTTGTAAATATTCCAGTTCAGTTTGTTTTTTTTAATAATGGGACGATACATATTAAATATTTTAGATTATAGCCAAGTGGATAATTTCCATCTGTAGTCTTACAGGCAGGTTGTTGTTTAAAACAACAAAACAAAAGAAAAAGAACAGTAAAAAGAACAATCAAACATATTTCTACTAGGTGAAAGGTTTATACCAGACTATTAAAACTGGTATATGTTTAACTGTAGCCATGTTGACTTTTTGGCTTTCCGGGAATCAGATTTTAAGAGGTTTCCCTCGTACGTAACCTGGTTCTGGTTCTGGTTTTGCTGGAGGTTTCTTCCTGTTAAAGAGGAGGTTTTCCTCTCCACTGTCGCCCCCTGCTGGTCCAGGAGGAGTGAGCGCTGCATTAATGACTCGATTCTCTGCTGGGTTTCCTTACAAATAACCCTTTTTAACTAATTTGGATAATAATTTGAGCTTAATGCTCTCCTTTATAACTAGAATTTATTGAAATGGACGTATGATTTAACTGAAATACATTTTTCTATAAAGTCAATTGGCACAGTAGAGTGTACTAAATTGAATATTTTTATTTCATTTTTAGAAATCATTTGCCATTTGGCATGAGGGAATTTTGTTATACATTTATTTATCAAAATAGGACAATTTTGTTGATCATAATTGATTTGTAAAAGCAATAAAAAGGGTAAAACATACAAGGGGTGAATATTTTCTATATTTCTATTGGCACTCTGAAGTTAAATTATTTCTAATAAATCAAAAGTTAGACAAATTAAATGTTTTCACAATCTGTTGTTGGAGTTGAAAATGAAGTATCTGGATTCTTGTATTTTATTTTTGTGCGTTTAATTTGTTTAATTTTTGCAGTCAGTTTGTGACGTCATAAGATGTTGTGGCTTTGAAGCAAACAAAGACAAAACGGTTTTAGCTCAGACGAGAGGCAGCCTGGCTGTTTATGGTTGCTCTGGTTACGTGACGAACGCCGCAATCTTGTGACGATGTGCTGTGATTTCAGGGTGGAGGAGACCCGGGACCTCCTGTTGTTCTTCAGAACCATCAGGAGTTTCTCAGAGAAATGCGATGATCGGACCAGAACCTTTCAGCACTTCCAGGTGAGTCAGAGCAGAAGTGGACGGGCCAGAACCTCCCACTGATTTGCAGAGATCCTGGTTCTGGGTTATTAGACATTAATGCTTCTTCTGGTTTTGTTTTAATTTTCTCCAGTGGAGAACCAGATGTTCATTAGATGCACATCTGCTCAGATTGTTTACCTATTCAAACGGTTTTATGACAGCAGAACCTGCTCCAGGTTCTGTTCGTCAGACTGATGGATGTCTGAGGCATCCAGAACCAACTGGGTTTGTTTGGTTTTCTCCCGTTATCTGACTCACTGAGGCTCTCTGGAGTCCAGCAGTTTGTTTTTAGTCCTTTTAGGTTCTGCAGAAGCTCGTATTTCTGTGTTGCTCAGATGATGAAGAGGAAAAGAGCCGTAGGTGTTAATTAGCGGGACCAGTCTAAATGTCATGGCGGGACGGTGCTGGACAGGCTGCAGCTAAATGCCAAATAACACACCAAGCGGCGGCGGCGGTGTGGAACAGATTGGCCTGTTTACTCGGGGAGTCGGCGGTCCAGCCCAGTTGGCAGGACCGCAGGACGATTAACACACATTTTCCATACTGGGCCGCGTGCTGCAAACACTGCAGTTTAGCTTCATCTGCGTCTGCTTCAGGGTTTCTGTGGAAAATGTCATTCCTCATCGTAAATATCCAGCTGTAACGTTCTCCATACCATAATAACAGCCTGACAACACCAGCTTAAAACCGGTTAAATAAATAAACAGAATAAATGAATTATATGGAAAGTGTTAAATGTTTTTCTTGCTGGTGAACCGCAGCGCTAAACAGACCAAAGCTATCAACCTCAGGCTTTATGAGCCCCAGCAGTGCTGCTCATATTGATGTTCCCTCTCAGGTACGCAGACATGTTAACGGCTTGTGTTGATGAGAGCCGTCTGAAGCAGCCAATGGATGTTTTCAGTTTGGTGTTCTCACATTACCGCATTCTGGTTCTAATCTGGGCTGCAGCGCATCAGGAAAACATGTGACTGCAGTGTTATTGTTGCTTCATCCATCTGTAGGAATTGAGACACATTTTCTTCAGGATCTTCTTCCATTGGTTGATTTTTATGCCCCCTGTCAAACTGAACCCGTTTTCCCTGATTGGTCTCAGTGATTAGTGGTTTTCTTAAAGCTGTTCATGCCTGAAACCCTCTTGTCCCTTCATCTTGCTAATGTAGAAATGCTTCAAGTCAAATACAGCTGTTTCTTCTTCAGACAGGACCAGCCAAGATTTTTTCCTTAAAGACAATGGTTCCCTACTTAAAACTTCAACACAATGTTACTCTCAAATGTTTTCTTTATTCGATTCCAACAATTAGACCCTTCCGGAACAGTTCATGTCTTCATGGTTGTTTGAACAGGCAGTGTATTATTAAGTCAAATTTAAGTCATATTTCAGCAACAAGGCAGTTCAAAGTGCTATACATCATAAAACATCATACAGTTTACTATGAAACAGCAATAAACATTGCATTTTGTTAAATGCCGTCATTAAAGTTCATGAAGCAAATACACATCAAATATGTTGATCAATGTTCCAGTTACTACTAATCAAAGCAACTCTAAGCAGGTAGGTTTTTAGCCTTTATTTAGAGGAACTCAGTGTTTCGGCTGTTTTGTGGTTTTCTGGCAGTTTGTTCCAGATTTGTGGTGCATAGAAGCTGAATGCTGCTTCTCCATGTTTGGTACTGACTCACTGAGGCTCTCTGGAGTCCAGCAGTTTGTTTTTAGCTCTGCATACCCAGAACCAGAAGACCTGAGAGGTCGGGAAGGTTGCTATGACAGCAGCAGATCTTTAATGTATTGTGGTGCAGAGCCGTTCACTGATTTATAAACTAACAAGTCTGTTCTCTGAGCTGCAGGGAGACAATGTAGGGACTTTAGAACTGGGTTATGTTCTCTATCTTCTCGGTTTTAGTGAGAATGCCAGCAGCAGCGCTCTGGATCAGTTGCAGTTGTCTGATTTTTTTTTTTTATTATTATTTTTATTCAGACCTATGAGGACATTGTTGCAATAATCAATGCAATCAATACATGGATGAGTTTCTTTAGATCTTCCTGAGTCCTCTAATTGTGGAAATGTTCTTCAGGTGATAGAAGGCCGACTTTGTAACCGTTTTCATGTGGCTCTGAAGGTTCAGGTCAAAGTGAATCACTACACCCAGATTTGGGGCCTGATCGCTAGTTTATAGCTGTGGTAACCTTATAGGGTTTAATGGATTCAGAGTCACCTGGTGAGATTGTAATGTAGAGCTGTGTATCGTCTGTGTAGATATGGTAACTAATCTTACCGTTACAACCTATATTGTGATGCAGAAACTGAATTCACCACAGTTGAAATATAATAGCCAAGAAAATGTTGCATCTAAGCCACTCTACATCACCCAGCTGGGTGATTGTGGTGCAGTTTGTTAGGCCTGTTGCAACAAGCAATAAATCAGTTAATCAAATGATAGATTTAAACAAGCCCAATAATTTTCAATTGCATGATTTATTATTTTTTTCTTTTCTCTTTCTATCAAAAACTGACAAAAGTCTTCAGTCTGGTGCGTTGGCCTCAATTAGCCCTTTTTTGATTGACTTTTTATTTAGTTTTGTTTTACACAGGCTTCATATTTGTTGTTTCTGTTGTTTTATTTGTTTTGGATATTTAAAATGTCTTCCAATCTCAAATGCTCATTACGGTTTTGAGAATGTGTTTTCGCACTATTATATCGCTATATTACTTTAAATGGTCTCAAATCAACAGTATTATCATTTATTGCAATTACTTCTGGGACAATTAATCAACCAGTAAAAGCTGTTACAGTGACAGGCCACGCTGTTCTGGTATATAGATCCTGCAGACCCGGTTTACGGCGCTAAAACTGTTTAAAGTTTCTGACGGTGAGCTCAGGTTTAAGTTGATGTTGGTGAATTGTGGTGTCAGTGCCAGACTGATGAAAAATGAGGATGGATTCACTTCAAAACTTAAGATCATATTTTTGCAAACCGGAGATAAAAGAAACAACGACCGTATATCCCTGAAACATCCATCCACCACAGTTTGTCCTAATGTTTCGATTCATCCTGTCATACTGCAGCGCAGGCTATTAGTTTTATAATAAACTTGTGGTTCTTCTTCCTGTCAATAAATGTGACATGATAAAAGCGGAGCAATAATCCAGACTGACTGTAATCAAAAACAGTTTATTAACATATCAAATACAACCATGTTACACACTCCTCCTTCTGTACAGCTCCTCTTATTCACATCAATTATCATAAACAAAGATTTATTTACCTGGAAAAGAAGTGAAAACGAGAGAGTAACTTTCACATTACTGAAGCTCATAGATACATGCTCTCCAGCTCACCTCAACTGGACCATAAATTAGAAAACAAACTGTAGTCAAGTTACAGAACATCATCATCATCATCATCACCGTTGTCTGCAAGGCCATGCAGACGAGTCGGATGCTCGAATTAATCACTGGAGCTCATTTATCCAGCGTTGCATCCGGAGGGAAACGTCTAGAAATGTTCAGTTGACAAAGGATCACCATGACGACGAGACTAAGTTAGATTAGACTAGAAGAGAAAACTCACCTGTTATTACTTGGGAAAATCATTAGAAGTAAATTAAGAAGCCTGTTTATTATGAATGAGCGGGGATCCGCTGATGAACAGGAAGTGTTCATCATGCAGAATAAAGTTCCCTTTCTTAAAATACAAATTCCATTTTATTTTGGGTCTTTTTCCGGATCTAAGATGAAGGTTCTGTCGGTCCAGAACTATTATTGTTAAAGTCTAAGAGAATCTCTTTAGAGTCAGGGGGGAACCGAGCCGAACTGGACCCGTCGCTGCTCATTAAACTGACAACACTAACCGGACCAGAACCGTTCTGCTGCAGAGGCTTTAGAGTGAGTCTTTGGGGCATTGGTTCTCCTCAGCGGTACCGGCCCACAGGCAGGACTTTCATGCAGGTGAAACTGTCAGGGTACTTGGACAGCACCACCGGGTTCCCGTCCATTCGGACCTCAGAGAGGCTCAGTCGTAGATAGTAGGAGTTGTCGGACTTGCAGAAGGTGTCTGTGTTCACCTCCGTGATGTTGTTGTCCTGAAACGCAGGAAGAGTGAACAATAAGCTAATGTTTGTGTCTAATTTTTCTTTTTTATATTCTGTATATCTGTGAAATATGTTTCACCCAGAAAACTTGCTAAGCCCGCTGGTCGGGGCGTTAGGGCAGTCTTCTGGCGACCCACTGTGTTCTTAAGTTAAAAAATGTTTAAAGTTGACGAGAAATTTGAGTAGGTAATTATGTGCTATTTGAAGACAGTATGAACAAACACGATAAAGTGACGTGTCACTTTATTCGCTAAACTAGTTAGCATGTAGACTGGTGATGTCAGGCAGTGGTGAATTAAAAGAGACACCTGACCCCAGTTTCCCTATGTATTCACATACTGGCCATTCTATGTTGCCATTGTGCTTCCAACCATTTCAAAGAAGCTCTGGTGTCACTGTTAGTGGTGTATAAAAAAAAACAGTAATAAACAAACAATGTTAGACTGGTGGGGGTGCAAAAAAAGCTTGGTAGCCCACCAGGCTGTTAATACACTAAGGTGTTGGATAGCTACATTTATGTGAGTAGGGGGGCAGATATTATAACTTTATACTTCTTTCTGCTCCTTTTCATTCAGCATTTCTTTTAGTTATTCAAATTTAATATTGAATGAATGAAATTAAATGAGTTCAAAACAGCCTGATTATTCACAGCCCCTTATTACATTCTGTCATACTACAACTAACCTTTTGTTTCTTTTACGATTTTTTTATGTTTACTTATATTTATTATAGATACAAATCTGAAAAGTGTGGCTTGGATTGCATTTGCAGTAGTGGGAACATGCAAACTCAGAGCAGAAACACTGAAAGTCTTTACTTCAGTGGAAATGTCTGTGACACATGGAAGAAATGGAAGTGAACAAAGTTCCAGATGATTCGGATGTGTTCTCAAGCTTTTACTGTTTGGTGGGTTTTTTATGACATATATTTTAGTGTTGTGCACTTTTTAAAGGAGAATTTCCTTTTATATTAAAACAAGATTCTTTGTTTTGCACATAATGTTTGCGTTTTAAAAAAAACGTGGCGGGGAAACTTTTTTTTTTAACATCTTATAAAACTAATGTTCTGTTGAACCACGACAGTTTAATTTATGTAATTGAGTATTTTTATTTCCATTTGGTAGCTCATTGAGACTGTTTTGTTTAGTTAGCAAAATGAGCTTACATTTCTATTTATCCATTTAGTATTTTCTTTGAGGCATTAAACATTGTGGGTGATTTTGTGTGTATTTATATATGAATATTTTTATGTAGTTATGTAGAAAGACAAAACGGAATGTGCGGAATATAGTTTGTGACATTATTATTGAGCTATTTAAAAATATATTACGATATAATTTTTTGGAAATATCGCCCAGACCTATTTAGGACTAGACTTTGACTAGGCCAATCTTCTTCCCATAATATTTCTGGCTGGATGGTGATTGTCTTGTTGGAAGGTGAACCTCAGATTTACTTCCAGGATTGTCCTGATTTAGATCAATCCATCTTCACATCACCTCTGACCCATAGCATGGTGCTCCCACCACCATGCTTCACCAAATGGATGGCGTGTTATTTTGTTTTTTTTTTATATAGTTTTGTATGTAAGTTCATACAAGAGATGGACCGATCAGATGTTATCTGATTCGATCCCGATAGTGAAAATCGTCTTGATCGGATATCGGTGGCAATGTGCCCGATCCACAAGGACAGATCTATTCAGTCTAATTCTATGCTTTGTGCTTTATTATTTATTTTATATTATATTTAGAATTCCTAATTGCACTTTCTGAGTCATTTGAATGAAGGTTGGTTGCAGTTTATTTTTACATGTTTGACTGAAGTAGTCAACCTCTTGTTTTTGACAGTTTGAGTTTCTTTATTTATTTTGCATTGGCTATTAAAGTGCTAACTGCACTCACAATGTGATTCATCCAGTTATTAATATAACTTTAATTAATAAATTAAAGTTATATTTGCATGTGTGGCAAAGCCTGTCAACCTATTGGTGCATTTAAGTGAGCAGAACTGGACCAGAGTTAATACATACAGATTTATGTATGTATTTAAAAATATTAATATTTTAATTTGACTCTGGGCTGTTTTTCTGTATCTGATTGGTATCTGCCGATGCTAAACCTCAGATATCGGGATCAGAAGTGAAAAGAGTGGATCGGTGCACCCCTAGTTCACGGCTCACTATTCAGATTTTAATGATAAAAGCATTCTAACACCCATGCATCATCTGTGAACTACTTGTGTTGGTGCAGACCTGTAGATGCAGGATGCGGACGCTCTCTGGGATGAAGGGGACGGCCTCCAGCTGGTTGTTGGCCAGGTACAGGTTGGCCAGGCCGGTCAGCTTCTGTTATGGAGAATAGAGACTGTTCAGCTTCCTTCTCACCTTGACTTTATTTACTGCAACATCATTCAGCTTCCTTCATTTACAGACAAGTTAGTGTCCTTTTTAAGGGCTGAACTGTCTTATTAAATCAAGTCAATCTGGTTTTACTTCATATGGAGGATTCACGCTCCCTGACTGGGACCAGAGCCGGCCGGGTTCTGCTGACGTACCTTGAAGGCGTTGGCTTTCACGCCCTTGGTTTTGAGCAGGTTGCTGTTGGCGTTGAAGGAGGTGAGCTTGGCGGGGAGGGCGGGGAGTTTGGCCAGTCTGTTCTCGGCCAGAGACAGTTCCTCCAGCAGGGTGAGCTTGGAGAAGGCGGCGTCGTCGATCTCTGAGATCATGTTTCCTGTCAGGTCGATCCTTTTCAGGGTCACTGCGGCAGATAGGACAGGGATGCTTTTTTTAATACCAAATATTTATGACCCAGTCAGGTATTCAGACATCAAATAAAATTTTTGCCAACTTAAAAGCTAAAATAACGAATCCATTAGGGTTGCGAATCTTTCAGCGTTTAGCGATTCAATTTCTAGTTTCAATTCTGAAACAATTTTTTAATTCAGAAACTAATTTTTCTATTCAGTCTAAAGAATCTGTTTAAATTATGTGACTGACGAGAGGAAAAGACAGTGTAAGCAAACAATATATTTATTTAAAACAAATTCATACTGTATCAAATTCCATCAGTTTATATTTAAACAAAAATAGGTTTGTGCATAAAATTTTGCAACTTAAATTACCAGTACAAGGTTAGCTTAGCTGCCTGGCTTTTTCTTATATGAAAAAAATAATCAAAGGATTATTTGAAATAACATATAATAACACATAAGCAGACTAAATTCGATTTTTGAGCATTTTGAATCAATTCAAAATTCCCAGGACTTTTTCTTTTTTTTCCTGGACTTTTAAAATCCATGCATGTTTTATTTCCCTGAACTCTGAAGTCTCTGCAGCTGTGAGGACACGAAGGTCTCAACTCTGAGTCCAGATGTTCTGTCCAGACTTACCAGTGTCTCCAAAGTCGTTTTTCCCGATCTTCTTGATCTTGTTGAAGCGAGCGTACAGGTAGGCGGTCTCTTTGGGCAGCAGGGGGACGCTGGTCATGTCTGGACTCACCTCCTCACAGTACACAGAACCGGACAGGCAGACGCACAGCAAGCAGGTGGGCAAATCTGCAGAACAGGGTCACAGAGACCAGGGTTAACACGACACACTGGGTCACAGTTAGATATTTTAATGTATGCTTTAATTTCACAGTCTAATATCTTATTGTAGGTGATGATTTATTTATTTTTCCTTATTTCTGAACATTCGACCAAATCTACTTCATTTAAAAACGCTCATTGATTTCTGATTATATGGCTCATTATTCATGTAGTCATTTAAAACTTCACCAAACTCAACAGATTCTGCTGGGCTTCACACAATTTAACTCTGAGAATATTTCTGTCAAGATATGACAGTTTTTTAAAGTAATTTCTCTCTGCTGAGTGTTTAACTATTCTAAGACTAGGATTATTCTGACAATTAATTGGATTAAACTCTGCACATTTTGCAGATTTTTCATTTAACCACTTACTATATACGATAGTAAAATACATAAAAATATAAATAATCCAATTCTTTTATTAAAATAAGGAAATAAACATTGTATTGTCTAGAATACAGTGACACCCATTTAGTAAATACTTGACCATTTGGTGCAAAGGATCAAGAAAAAATATCCCTACCATCAAAATGTGAGAGCTCAGCCTCTTCTGTCTAGTGTAGAGCTAACTTGTTGATAATTGATTAGATTAGCTGATTAATAACTGCATGCAAAAGGTGCTTAATAAAATATTTTTACAGAATGTGAATCGGGTGAAGCTAAAGCTGTGTCTGGAGGAGTTCTGGGCAGAAGTGATTTACAGGTCCAGATTCTTTCTCTCACCGGCACCGCTGTTGCTTTCCTTTGGCGCAATGCTGGCATCCGGCTCATCAGCAGGAGCTAGCGCCCTCTGCAGGAGAAAACAAACACTGTTTACACAGCGGCATTGTGCTTGGGTCTGTGATTCTGGTCGGGTTTGGAAATGTGCATGCTCATCGCAGTGAGTGGACAAACAGGCAGGTTCTGTTGAATTTTTCTGCATTATGCTCGTGTTTTAAGGCCTGCAGAGGAAGATAATTTGGTCACATTCAGAGTTTAAATCAACTGTTTGAAATTACTAAGATTTCATTCTAAAAAAGCTGAAAGGAAAGAAATATTCTGAAATATTTTGCATGAACTGACACCGCTTTTTGGAGTAGTAATGTTTCTCTTCCAACAAGTTTTCAGGGAAGCTTAAAGATAGACCTTCCTGTTGTCTTTAAACCAGTCGTGATTTGTTGTTCTCCAGGCTCCGTTGCTTTGGTCTTTGGCTGCTTCTCGCCTGGTTTCTGACTGTTTTTTTTATTTGATAAACTCCAACCGATGAATCAACCCTGATGGATAAACTGTTTCATGTTGACACAAAGCAGAAAACTTTGTAAACAGTGATTTCAGATTGACTTTCTGAAGTGTGGAGTGTTTTTCTGTCTGGATATCGATGAGAAGCAGTAATCAGAGCGCTGCAGTCCTCCATAGCTGGGTTCTGCAGCCCATTTGGGGAAGCTGGTATCTAGTCAGACACGAGATGTGACATCTCCAGCGCTCCTGGATCCAACCCCGGGTCTTCTCTTTGGAGGACATGTCCAACACATCAAACCAGATGCCCAATCTGCCCAGCTGTAGAAGCAGTGACTGAGTCTGCTCTCCGGATAGCGTCCATCAGGGTAAACCCAGCCGCTTTGCAGAGGAAGCAGACGTTGGCTGCTCCTGTCCAACACCTGATAGGTGAGGGAAGCATCAGGGCTCTGGTGAAGCTTTTTAAAGAGTTTCACACCTGACATCCCTGCAGGACCACATTCCCATCAGCGAGGGGGACAGAGAGAAGAGTGCTGCTTCTTCAACCCTGGAAAAGTCCAACATCTACAGGAACCAAGTTGGATCCATTTAACCCAAACCAATGGCACCCAATGTCTCCTTGTACAGTGGAGGGGCTATAGTTGCCTCAGAACACTTGAGACTTCCTCAAAAGATTCATATAGCTGCCTATTTTAATATTTCAGAGTCTAGGAGCATCGATCGATCAATCGGCCATTTCTTCGATGTGAAATCCCCCCCTGATCCGTTCTGCTGTGCCATGAGAGACGGACTCACAGATTTGTCCACCATGTCACGCCAGCCGACCTGCCGCCGAAACAGGTCGGCTGGACAATAACGTATTCCAGAAATTATTGCAATTAACATTAATATTGTTGTTTTAAGACCATTTTCAAGTAATTAATGGTAATAATGCAGGAACACATTGCAGTATTAATAAACTTTAAATTCAAAGATCAATAAACTTTAAATTCTAATGAATATTTAACACCAGAACTGGAAGACATTTTAAATATCCAAAATAAATAAACAAAACTGGAATAACAAGTAAACAAGTAAAGTGTTTACAAAACACTGAAGTTTCTGTAAACAAAATTGTCCTTCAAAAACAAACTAGTTGAGACCAAAGCACCAGACTTGTCATCCCCGTCCTGCAGTCAGAGCAGAGAGGAGACCGACTAAACTCCAGTTCCACTTTGCAATTGAATCTCATTCTCAGAGCTGCTGCCAAAATTAGGAAGACTGTAAATATAATTTAAAAAATTTTCAAAAAAGGTCCGCAGTAGGGGTGGGCATTTATTGTATTGTTTATTATTTATTATTTATCAAAATATGAATTTTGATTTATTGTCATGATAAATTACAAAAACCCAAAACTGTCAGTATTGTCGTGTTTTTTTCATTGAAAATGTCATAAAATACCAATACATTTTTAAATATTTTTAAATGCCTTTATTGTGTTCAGGTTAGAGACACAAATCCCACTTCTTTATGCCACTGAAGTCCTAAAGAAGCTCATTGCAAATGGGAATGTTTCTCTAGATTATTATGTGTTTGTAGATAATATGACTGCTGTGCCATGCAGTCATAGTTATATAGTTACCTTAAAAAGAAGAAATAAATAGTTCTTATGTCACATTTATCGTTATTACAAAAATAACACAAAATATAGTTCATATTGCCCACCCCAAGACTGCAGTCTAGCCTGTTGTGCAACTTTTGTTTGTTTTTAAAATGTGAAAAATAAAACACTAAAAGAGCTGCAGTTGGAACAGCAATGCTGCAAACATTATTTATATTCGAGAGCAATACGTAATGTGCAGCTAAAACAAGTGTTTATTGGTTCACTGGTATTGTTCAGTATTTCTCAATAAAATAAGGTGTATTGTGACCTGACAGAGTCTGAAGTCGGAATCAAACTTAAATGGGAATCTGCTGGTCAGTCTTTTGAGGATCGGCCAGAAAACAATGTTAAGATGGTTTTTGCTGTGCATATTGATGCATATTAAGGTATATTTGGTGTTTGAACTGGGATTGCACCAACACAAGAACTTCTTTATTTGTCGCCTTTATTACTTCTTTTGGGCATACAGCCAGTCGGCATCAAGGAAAATAAATGCGCTCCTGAAATGCATTGTGTCTCGGTATTTCAGCTTCCCAAGCTGCTTTTTCTGTTGAATAGTTTAGATTTTGACCAATCCATGACCTGACAGGGGTCCACCGCACTCCCAACGCCCCCTACAGGACGCAGGTGGCGCTGCAGGGCATCAATTGACGCAATAAATTCAAATCTGCAGAGACAGAACCCAGTTCTTTCCAGTACAGTCTGAGGTCAGAGGTTGTTCATAGTGTGGATGCATTTAGGAGCTGCTGGAAAAAGAAAGGTTGATTAAAGTGAAGCTGTGGTCCATGTTCACCATGTCCCACCACGGTTTCCTCATTCTGTGGATTCTTTGAGGGTTTTTCTTCTCCTCGAGGAATTTCCTGACAAACATTCGCTGGTTTGCTGGTTTTGCTTCCTGCAGTCGACTCATGGAGAACTGTTGTGGTTGGAAGGAGGTTGTCCTTCCAACCACAACAGTGGTTGGAAGGACCACTGTCCTTCCAACAGTGGTCCTGTTGGAAGGACAGGACCACTGTCCTTCCAACAGGAAGGACAGGTGTAGGGTTAGCTTTGATTGGTGTGAAAACACACAGGAGGTTGTTTGGGTGTGAACTATCTGCTAGAGATGAGACGGCTGAATCAGAGCTGACAGCAGCTGGAGGAGAGATGAACCAGTCAGTTTCACTTCAATCAGCAGCTGGGAGAAAAACTCCAGCTGTTCCTGACGGCCCATTGAGATGCTTTAGATTCTGACCTCACAGTTTCTGACTTTGCTTTGATGGTTCAGAGAAATCTTCTGCGAGTACTTCAATGTTTGTTTTTTTTATCTGCTTGATTTACTGCAAAAGCTCAGAATATTTGTGGTTTTGGTTTAAGTTAAAGAAAAGCAGCCAACAATATTATAATCAAAGATTCAAGAGTTATAACAATAAAAATGCCTAAACAGTTTTAAATCTAAAGACAGTCATCAACACTGAGGAGAGATGTGTCTAAACTGGAACCATTTCCAGACACTCTTGAGGAATAATTACCGACTTGTAGCTACAGGTCAGATGTAAACGATAACCTCCTCACCCTCGCTCTTCTTGACTTCAAATATTCGCTGATGTATCCCTTGGGTAAAGATCCGGGTCTGAGCCGCGGCTCCGGGCCGAACGTCCGGGACGAGGCCGCCGTCAGCCACAGCGCCAGCAGACAGGTGATCAGGAGCGCCTTCATGCTGTCCGAAGCAGTGTGATGCAGACACCGCCGAGCCTCGAGGAAGTCTGGGTTAGCACCGCGCTCTCAGCTCCGACTCTGACAAATCACTGCATTTAAAGGCTGAGCTTCCTGCAGAGTTTATAGAGAGCAGCTGTTAACCCTTTCCTGACCACCCACCATCCCTCTGCAGGAGGAGAGGAACACGCACGCACATGCACGCACATGGAGCGAGGCATCACATATCCAAACAGGCGTAATCATCTATTTTCCTCTGAAATGTCCCTTAAGCATGGCCAGGAGGGAGCAGAAACTGCAGAGAGAGCAGAAAAGATGAGAGTTGACAACATAAGAGAGTGAGAGTGTTTTGCTGGAGGAAAGTCTGATGTCCAGCAGAGACATTGTCAGAAATCATTCTTAATCAGACCTTCCTTCATTAGGCAAACTTTTCCTCCTTTTGTCTCTGATTTTCTCTCCTCTTCTGTCAAAACAAACATTCAGCCAGTTTTAGACGGACACTGATCATCATCAAGAGTAGAAATGGTGACTGATGTTAATCAGCAACCTGTCTTCCTCACCGACAGGTCACCAGTCTGTCTGTTTTCTCAGACTGACTAAAGCCTGGATGTATTCAATGCAAATTCATTGCCTGATTTAACTTATTGTATACAAATCTATGTGAGAGAATATGAGGTTCATTGCAGATCACAGAAAAATAGCAATTTGACCACAGAGGAGTAAATTTACACCAAAATACTCAGAAAAACTTGAACATTTTCTGATATGGAAAGTACAACTTCCTCTGATTAAAGGAAAATATTCTAGCTATTCTCTGACATTGTAAAGTCTGAAATGTGCATGAACGAAGCTCAAAAGTTACCTGAGATTTGGGATAAAAAAAAGCCAGGAATCCACTAAGATTCTGTGATGTGAATTTGCAATAAGGCCTGTTATAATACCCTCAGTTAAACAGATAAAAGTCTGAGGCATGCAAGTAAAATGTGTTTCAAACATGTCCTGCGTGAGACAATTGGACATCTCCCAGTTTGGCAGATGTAACTTAAAAGTTTTCACAAACACTGTTACAAAGCAGCAGACTAGTTAGAAAAACATGATAGTCCTTCCTGCTGTAAATAGAGATAGAGCTCATACCTGCAGAGGCGTGGCTCTGCTCTTCTCCCTCCCTGGACCATAACCTCCTGACCTCAATAGACTGGAACCAGAGCTTCCCTGGAGCAGAAGCTTTTTTTTCCTTATTGCTTCCTTCCTCATGGTCGCTGGTTGGGAATGAAAAAGTTGTAGAAAGGTTCACTGTGGTTCTGCCTGCAGATTTCAGGTTTGGTTCATATTAGGCTTTAATTTTAACCTTAATTTTAATCTTCTTAACCAAGAGTTGATTTGTTTAGTAAAAATGTTGGAAGCATCAGTGTTTTTCTTCCTTCCTGGTAAACCGACTGTGGACCTCCATAAATCGATTAATAAAACCTTGGTTGATGCGGTGCAACAGCCAACATAGAATAAAGCCAAGCAGACGGAGCTGAGCCTACTGCTGGCAGGGCTCTGAATCAACCAATCACTTATCAGCTTCAGCCTCTTAGTGGAGACAGCATCTTATGGAACCACAAACAAACTGATGATGTGCACTGCTGGGCTGACCTCTGAACCTGAGGATCAGTTAGTGGAAACTAATAAATCTGCTTCTGTTTATTATCTGGTGATAGAAAATGAGACCAGCTTCCTGTAGAAGGAGAATGTGAGAACGTTGTTTCTAAGCTGTTCGTCTCCATTTATGCGTCGATTTAAATCTGTGATGTCAACAAACAGCAGCTTGACATAAACCAAGAGACAAACTAAACATTCCTGGAAGTTCCTTCATCCGTCCAGGCCACGTTGTAAAGCTCAGTAGCTGTTCCTCAAGAGACGGAGACATTAGACTTCCCAGCAGGGTTTCTGCGGGTACCTTGAGACTCCATAAGGAGAAGGAGACTTCCCCTAAAAAACTGTTAAATAGAAAGCATGTGGCCGTTTGAGCCGTCGGTAGGAAAGGAAGAGAACCGGAGCCAGAATATAAACATCCCAGCAACATGAGCCTGCTTTGTCACAGGTGTGTTAGCAATTAGGAGCACCTTTAAACTGTTATGAGTGTGGGAAGAGAAGCAGGAGCTGGAGAATGTGTTTGTTAGGCTCACTGATTTTCTGTAGCAAAATTTGGGCTGTTGGGTTGTTTCACTGGGGTTTTACTCCCCAATAAAGCTGCTTTAAAGGGGAAACCACCCACAACAACATTGTACATGGACACACATGATTGTAAATCACTCATTAAGAGAGGGAGGGGTCAAAGTTCACCAGATGTTCATATGAGCAACACAATAGAAAGATTTTCAGTAAAGCTGAACATATTGTTTATTTAATATTTTAGCAGTTTTTAAAAATAATGTGGCTCAAAGTCACTTCATGGCCAAAGTTTTTAAACGAGGCCAATAAAAGCCAAAGATCTGTAGAAAATAGAAGGTATATTGACCCAGTTAATTGGACCAATACTGATGTGTTGATGCGGATATATCCATATCTTGCTTCTTTTTCTTTGCTACTATAATGCTTTATCTGTAATAAAGCACCAAATCTATCTTCTTTTCAGTCTCCAATGAGATGAAAAAACTCTCCTTTTGTAATATAAAAATTAAAAACTCACCACTTCTTCAGACCATGCGTCAGATTTTAAGAAAAATTTGGTAATTTTTTAAATATCCATTTTAACATTGTTTTTGTGGATGTTTGGAGCCAAAATCATAATCAAAAGATCAGTTTGTTTCATTACCTAGTGCATCAGAGAACAATTGGCCCAAGGTTGAATATCCATCCATTGTTTGTTTTATCTGACATCAGAGGCAGATAAGGTATGAGAAGGCTAATTTTTATAGCTGCTAGCATTATGTTCAACCCAACAACTTGAAACTGAGTCACCATAGAAGCAGTCAGAGGTCCGATTTCAAGTGGTCCGTTCCAAACAGCAGCGCGGCAACAGGAGGAGCAGGAGTCCATTTAGTTTCTAAATACATCCAGATGTGCAGCCTGAAACGCCTGCAAGTGTTTATCCGACTGCTGCAGCTTCTGCTTCCTTTGCACTCTGCAATATAGGAAATAATCTGCTGTCAACCACACTTCAGCTTTAGATTTATGGATTTAAGTGTTCTTGATTGGTTCTCTAATAGAAACTAAAAAGATAGTCCAGGATTGGAGAAGCTTCAAAGGAAGCTTCCAGTTATGAAAACAATCGAAGTGATGTGGATGTTAATGATTCTAGACATTTTTTGTTTTTTTTATCTCATCTTCCATCTATTCAGCTTAATGTGACTTTAAAATAGTTCTGTCATCACAGTCTGTGTATTGATCAGTTAAATTGGTCCAGACGGAGAAAAGGACCCAAGAATAACAACTTCTTGAGTCCAAAGCACAGATAAAACCAACCTGTTTGAAGTTCCGGTACTATAAAGACTAAATGCTCCAAATCTCCAGTTTATCTTTGATGCAGGACTCTGATCCGAAGACCCCAGTTCTGACTGGAAAATGGTTTTCTGGCTCATTTGCTCTGACAGATGCGGTCAGTATGACTGTGAGCAGGTGGAGGAGAGTGATAAGCAATGACAATCATACCCCAGGTGGTCCAGTGTCACAGCAGGACACTGGACCACCTGGTCGGGAACCATACAGCTGTGCCGGGATCGAGCAGGGCTGAAAACTGACGTGATATATTAATATGGTGATGAAAAGTGTGTGTTTTGGTTGTGGCAGAGCCACCCCGCTTGCTCTGGGTTGCTGCCAGCAGCTGCAGACCCTGCTGGTGGTTTTTATTGCAGCTCAGAGACTTGTTGGGAATTTAATGTTAACACAAAGCAGCTACTGCAGGTTCCACAGCTTCCAAGCCTAGTTTCCACAGGTTGTTATGCTATTTGTCCGTTTCCATTATAAAAGTGGCCCATAGAACCACCATTCTTGGGCACCCTTCAGTTGTAGATCCATAGGACAACGGTAAGGTCTGGTAAGAGCAGAGCTAATGGTGTCACACGACTCAAAAATGTCACTTGCCTGCCCAGTGAGACTCCAGTTGGAGATGGAAACGCTCTCCTGAAAACAACAGACCATAAAACAGGTTACCGAGCAGGACCGACCAGTACCTCACTCAAAACGAGGCACAAAAGAAGCAAGCATAGAAGAGTCAAATAGGATTCTGTGGGACTACAGCTGCTGCCACCGCTGGGTATCTGGGACCAGACACAGAAACAATAAACTGCCTTTTACTGGATGCAAACTGTTTTTATTAAAAGTTTACAAATAGTGAATTATTCAATCCACCCTGTGCTTTAATACATTTTTATTCGATATAAATGGACAGACATAACCAATGAACACTTTATAAGGTACACCTTTTGAACTGTTTGACTCTTCTAATCACATGACTTCAACTCAATGTCTCTGGGTTTGGTTAAGACAATTTTCTGAGGTTGAAACTGGGCATCAGAATGAGAAAGAAATCGACTCTGACATTTCAAAGTTACTGGTGCCAGAAAGGCTTGTATATTGGAGGAGCTGCTAGTCTCTGCCTCTTAACCTTCTCTCTGGTTTACTGAGATTGGACTGACAAGGGACAGATGTCCAGTGAGCAGTAGCTCAGTGAATGTAAATACCTTGTTGACATCAGAGGAGAGTACTTGTCACAGTCATGGTTTGCAGAATCTCATATTGAATTTAATCCACATTTCTCCATATCAAATGAATCTGGTTGTAATGTTGATGAGTCTGCAGCAGGAAGAAGGTTGTGTCAGAACTTGTTCATGCTTTTGGGTCAGCAGTGATTCTGGTCTGTTGTGGTGTGGGTGATAATATCTTGGTACACTTTGGGCCACTTGATGCCAGCTGAGCGTCATCTAAATACCACTGCCTGAATCTTATCACTGACCGTCTCCATCCCTTTCTGGCAACACAAACTCATTTTCTGATGGCTCCTCTCCAGCAGGATAATGCTCACAAAACTCAGCTTATCTCAAACTAGTTTCTTGAACATGACAATGAGTTCTCTTGACTCCATTGCTCTCCACAGCCAACAGGTCTCATTCCAACAAAGAACCTTTATGTTGCATGCGGTGGAACGTAAGTTCCTCTATACGCCGACAAATCTGCAGAAACTATGCGATGATCATGTCAGTCTGTACCAAAACTTTGTTGAATCTGAAGCACTAGCAAGTTTCTGGTTTACTAACTGGGTGGACCTAATAAAGCAGCTGTTGAGTGTGTGCGTCAAAGCTTTATGGTTTAGCAAAAAGTTCCACTTTCGCCTTTCCAGAATACTTCCCTAAGGTCTTGGAGATGTTTTATGGTAAATATAAGACAGATCTTGGTGTTCTTTTGGGTCAGCAGTGATTCTGGTCTAGGAAATCTCCCATGAAGGATATTTATGTCTGTTTTGAATAATGACCTCTGACTTTATCTGAGGCAGTGAGGCCTGCAAAGCTTTAGATGTTGTTCTGGTGTTCTTCTTGGTCCTCCTGGATGGTTTCAAATTCAAAAATACTTTTTTGAGCCCAAAGGGGTAAAAATTTGTTGATGACCTCTTGGAGTCAAATTGGTAACTGGGCCTCTCCTGGAAAGGTTGAATGTCTTCTCCACTTGTGTCTCATTGTTGTTCACTTCCCAGACTGATAGATATCTCTGATTCTTTTTGTCCTCTGTTCTTGGTTTTCTTTAGATCAGATCATGTTTTGGTGATTGTTTTCATGTTTTTTAGCCTACTTCATGTTGTAGTGATTTCTTGATTCTGCAGGTTTGGCAGTAGCGTGGTAAATACCAGCTCCTTGTTCTACACTTTGCTTTATCCAGAGGGTCTGGACCCTTGGCTGTAGAGAAACAACTTCTTGCTCAAGGGGTTGACTCTGCTGAAGTTTGAAATGTCTGGATTTGATATTACCCAATCACTAATGTTTGGCCTTGATGAATGTATTGCGCCAGCATGGCCATGAAGGAACCTAAGCTATGAAGCTTCCTGGGAATTATGTCCACTGTAAGCAACCAACCCTCACTGCAAAAAGAGTGCCGAGTCAAATGATATCTTTGCCAAGTCTTGCTCTGACTTTAATTGCTTCATATTGGAAGTGTGGCCAACACAGACTGAAACTCCAACCAAAGGCAGCCCAGAAACTTGGCATCATTGTTCATAATTACTCCTTCTGTTTGCCGATTGGCCCAGTTGAAATTCATCTTGAGAAATCCAGCTTAATGGGAAAAAACCCAGATGGAGCACTTTTGTAGGAATGCATCAGCCAGGCTAGTTTGGCAGTAGTCAGGCTTGGGTTTAGCTTGTGGGCCTGAAAGCAAGTGGTGGGTGCAAAGACTTTCTAACAGCATTATATTTGTACCATAATTTTCTGCAGGTGCAACATCTTAGCAATGGTTTTCTTTACTAAAGCAGGTCTGCAAGTGAATACACCCAGTGGCTTAAAAAGTTCTGACCTAGCTTCATTTCCTCTTGTTTTCAATCCAAACAGCCCGATTTCCCTATAATCCTTCAAACTGATCCTGGTCTTCAGATTTTCTGGAGATTTTTTAAGGTTTTTATTGGGGATTTGCTGTTTGTCACTAATAATAAGTCAGTTGTGAAACTGAAATTCAAAGAAACTGAAACATCTCCCAACTTCTGTCATGTCCTTTCTGGGTTTATTCCAGATTTTTCAAAATGGCTTTGAGATACTGTTCCTCTACTGGAGACGTTTTTACTGAGGCCAGAATTTTTGTATTTACATGTTTCTGGGACACTTGTAAATTTGATGCGCAAGGGACATCCGCTAACAACAGCGATGGACGACAAAGCTGCTTCTAATAGCACTTTGCAATAATCTGATGGTTGAAGAACCTGAATGACCAGTTTAAAAACTACAAATATTTTTGTTGTTGTGCTCATATATCTATTTATTCAATAAATAGATAGCAGCAAAAACGATTTTTGAATAGAAAATGTTGCTTATTTTGTTGATGTATAGCTTTCGATTCCTTGCAGTTAATTAATTACAAACCCACCACTAGTTTTTAGATATGCCTCGTCTTCTTTGGCCCACCAAATCTCCAGAGTCGTCATACTTCAGTTGAACACCATGTTGCGATATTCCACAATACGACATAAATCTACAAGTGCAGAACACAGTCCAAAAACTGATCATTTCCCATCTGGTGGTGTTATGCGATGAAAAATGAAAAACTTCTTGAGTTTCCAAACATTTGACTCAATCCAGCATTAAACATGGGAGTTCTTTGAGCTTGCCAAAGAATCTGTTAAATGTGGGTTTTTTAGCTGCTCCGTCATCAGCTGCTCAACCAGAAAGATACAAAAGCATTTTCAACATAGTCCTTTGTTTTCTTTTCCTGCTGCTTGACAGTTTTAAATGAAATTAGTTCCTTTAGGTGACTTTCTGTGAGCGTTCTTTGTTACTCCTGTTATATTTTGGAATTTGGAGTTCCTGGGCTAGAAGAGGTATTTTGTCCGCCAGTCTACCGCAGAAGTGAGTTCTTTTCCTTCTGCCGAGTCTTGGTTCAAACCCTGGCAATTGGCCTTGGAATTTGAGTCCCGGAGGACGGCCTGATGGTTAAAACAGAACAACTGCAGCTTCCAGAAGGAGACCACCACTTTAGTTTTACAAACAACAGGTTAGGATTTAATTTCTTCAGCATTTTTCGTCTTTTCCTGGGATTTCTCATTTTAAATAGAATTGTTCAGTTTTTAATGGTTTTTCCACATTATATGTTTTTTCATGAATCTTAAAGAAAGAAGTAATGAAGCTGATTTCTTTGTAGGTTGTTACTTTAACAGTGCGTGCTTGATTTGCACCATATTGCCATGAAGCCTTGGCTTCACGTAGAGATGCCATGTTGGACCGCAGGATCCCTGCTGTTACGGCAAGATGCAAAGCAGATGTTTGGGATGCACGAGGAGGACGGCCGGGATCTCAAGTTTGCCTGTGGACATACAGCTTTATCGTGGTTCACATGCTGCTCTCTGTGTGAGAAGACTGATAGATTGCCATTAAGATTAAATGTCTGTTGGCGGCTTTCAACTGATTTTACCTCCCAGTCAGTTTGATATGATAGTGAGCCATTGTGTGGTCCCGATTTCAATATTATTGGATTTTTCTGTTTCTGTTTTTCAATTTTGTCAGGGTTTTTCTGTAGCGTTTTTGCTCAGATTTTATCAACTGTATATACTTTGTTTTGTTTAACCAGGAGTTTTAGTCTTTGTTGTGTTGTGGATTTATCAGGATCTCCTATGTCTCTGTAAAGCTGCTCAATGTTTACAGTAAAGAGCTTTTCATGCTTCTCAGAGCCTGGAAACTCTTATCCCAGCATGAGATTTACTGTCAGTCCCTCTTGGCCCCCTACATGTGAGGGTTTTCCAGTCGTGAGAATTCCTGCCCATGTTATTGCTGCTGTGTACGTTTAAGACCTAAACCTGGATGTTTAATGTAGGCTAACAATCGTATGTATGACTAAGGTTAAACACTTCTCCTGGTACTCATGTAAAGGATGTAGTCAGTATAATGACTCTAGTAATTACTGGCCAAGCTTTATACCAAAGCTTTATATCCAGCTCTCCAGAATTCAGTTTTAGTGCAGACCTCGTGTGAGGTCACATAAAGTTTAGATAGTTTAAAGGCTCTCAAACTGGTCTTGTAATAACAAGAGTTATTTTAATATCCCCACTTAGGTGCTACCACACTTACTAATAGTGAGCAAAGACAATAACATTTTAGCCTTATTTGCACTCTGTCCAACCTGAACATGAACTTCTTGCGCTATGGGTATTTCATTTTTACTCTATTTTCACACTCCATAGATATTGTTCTAAACAAAGATGTTACTGCTCTTCTTCTATAGCTGGAAATGCATAAGACACCATATAGTAGCAGACCATACAACCACACCATATCACACCAGACCATACCACAACACATCATACCATGCCATCCCATGTCATATCACGACATTTAGTACCAAACCACACCATACCACATCATATCATACCATACCAGTTAGTACCATACCAGTTAGTACCATACCATACCATACCAGTTAGTACCATACCATACCAGTTAGTACCATACCATACCAGTTAGTACCGTACCATACCATACCACATCATATCATACCATACCAGTTAGTACCATACCATACCATACCAGTTAGTACCATACCATACCATACCAGTTAGTACCATACCATACCAGTTAGTACCGTACCATACCATACCATACAGTACCATACCAGTTAGTACCATACCATACCAGTTAGTACCATACCATACCAGTTAGTACCGTACCATACCATACCATACAGTACCATACCATACCATACCATACCATACCAGTTAGTACCGTACCATACCATACCACATCATATCATACCATACCAGTTAGTACCATACCATACCATACCAGTTAGTACCATACCATACCATACCAGTTAGTACCATACCATACCACATCATATCATACCATACCATACCATACCATACCATACCAGTTAGTACCATACCATACCAGTTAGTACCATACCATACCATACCAGTTAGTACCATACCATACCATACCATACAGTACCATACCATACCAGTTAGTACCATACCATACCACATCATATCATACCATACCAGTTAGTACCATACCATACCAGTTAGTACCGTACCATACCATACCAGTTAGTACCATACCATACCATACCAGTTAGTACCATACCATACCAGTTAGTACCATACCATACCATACCAGTTAGTACCATACCATACCATACCATACAGTACCATACCATACCATACCATACCATACAGTACCATACCATACCATACCAGTTAGTACCATACCATACCATAAGATACCATACCATTACATTCTATGCTACTGTAGTTTGGGAATTATAGGTCGTTATTTTTTTTTCACACACTTGGAAAATTGCGATGTGGCTGACATAAGGATTTTTACCAACGGGCTTTGAAAAGCTGGACTTCTGCATGATGAAGAGGATGGCACAAGATCAAGGGGTAATTTGCCATGACACGACAGCAGCACTGAGCAACAATGAAAGGGAGACTGAGGAAGTGTATGACAAAGTAATTCTGAGCCTGTTCAGTTCTGACACTCTCATAAAAGATTTTTAAAAAACCCGTGTAAATATTTCACGTTACAACTTGGAGACCACTCGCTTATAGACAAGTACAGCCTTGTATATAAGCATATATGTACTTTTTTTTTTTAAAGTTAGTGGGTGCAGCTTCTATTGATGTGCAGTCAATAGTCTCTAGTTCCCCACTCAGGTCATTCACAGCCTCTCTATTAAGTATCTATTATATTGAGAAATTGGTTATTTTAACAACTCTTCAGTGGACTAAGTTACATGTAATTCTAAAACAATAACAGAAAGCTCTGTAATACTAGTATTGTGTCCTGTGGTTTTTCAAAAGTGAACGGCTTAAGCTGTATCGGGATGTTACTTTCATTATATAAATGCTTTGTGTGGTTAAACTCACAGCTCTGCCTGAAGAGCAGAGGACGCAGCTTTAAATGCTGGTAGTTGTAAGTAGACTGGACCAGCACCAAAGACCTATTGGAAGTAGTTGTAAAAAACACAGATTTTCCTTTTTCCTGTCTTGATTCTTTGTCTGTCAGCAGACTTTCTTTGTGAGTACTGGACAACAGACCTGCTCCAATTAAACTGTCAACTGGGACACAATGGTTTGGACCAAATCAGTCTGAAACATGTGGAGAGGATTACTGGTTGACTGGGTTCCAGTTTGCGTTGGTATGGTACTCTGGTGACCACTGGACCTGTTATCCCGGCATTCCGAACATTTTCTTTTTCCCAGACAGCAACTTCAGAACCGATGAACCCAAAAATGTTCTTTTTCTTCAGTCTGGACAATAATTCACAGTCAGCCTTTATTTTCTCTGTCGATTTCTTAATGTCTGAAAGTGATTCAGTTTATAGTCATTCTCCACTAAACTGTTGGATCAGCAGGATGCATTCTTGGACCAACTTGGGGGGTTGTCAGGCTTGGAAAATATTGAGTCAAGAGCATGAGTGTGAGTATCTTAATCAGATGGCTGTTTTCGTTTTAGTTGCTTGTTTTGGTTCTTTATAAGCAACGAAGACAATAAAATTCTGGGTTAGGCTTTTTTCTTGTATAAACAAACTCTAAAAATTAGTGGAGTCCAACCTGCAGCAGAAACCAGTTTAACTCTACAAAAACACTGTTCTATTTTTGTGAAACCAGCATGATGCTCTTGCCTTATCCTGCGACACTTCTAGAGAGGACAACCAGAAACTCTGCTTCACTGCTTCAAAGCCTGAAGGAAGGCACACCTTCTTCTCCTAGACTTTTGTTTTCACTCTGGCCGTTGCCTCTTTCCAGCAACCTGGATTCATGTTTCACATGGGGACTTGGTCAGCTGCTGCATGTTGTCTTTCTGGAGGCTGAAGGCAGATATTATCCTGGTAGTGAGTCCTGGTTAGGAGCCATAACCTCATCTTCATCTGGTCAGGTCCAGTGTTGGGGTAAAGAGTAAGGGTAGCTCATCTCAGGTACAGATGTTGAGGAGTCAGCTATTCTGCTGGAAAACAAGATTAGCAAAACAAAATGTGCTCCATATACTAGAGAAGCCTTCACGCACCATTTGCGCTGAGGAACAGATGTTGGCTGCGGCACAATTAAACACCAAAGACGGCCCTCACACAAGTTTTGAAAACTTTTACGACAACACTTATGGCACGCGGACGGGAAGATGCTGTTCGGACATGTTCTCAGTCCAGTCAGTAAAACCGGTCCGTTTACTTCCATCTTGTTGACATTTGTGTTGTTGTCTGGAGAGAAAGGGGCAGAGGTCGGTCATGTGACAGTGATGCAGCAAAGGATTGTGGGAAGTTTGGCTGAAGCAGTGAAGCGATGTAGGCCATGTTTGTTTGTTCCCCTTTTTCTTCCCCTTTTGGTAGATATATATATATATATATA
>CAEGAE010096597.1:0-23421 GCA_903067095.1 Girardinus metallicus
CCTCATTCTTTGGGCACACAATGTTGCTAGATCCAATAGGAGGCTTGTACCAATTTGCTTAGTTAAATCCAGGTGGCGACTTTTATTTTGGCCAGGCAGTGTATGTATTAGGGCATATAAAGTATGAAATAATGCTTAAAATATCACAAATCTAGAAAAGATTTGTAAAGGAAAAATGGGTAAACCAGGCCTCACAGTGCTCTATGAATGAAAGATGTGTATTTGTAAGCTCCGAAAAGCTGTATTTGTTTTTGCGACACTGTTCTTTATTTGGTATTAATTACATTAATTGCTGTGACATATAGAGTTACAAGCTGTTAATTTCTTCGCTTGGTTGTAAGTCAACACTGTTGCGCCAAATAAAGACAAAGGCTGTTTACATTTGGAATTGCTGGAAGCAAAGGAGCTAAAAAAAAGAAAAAACACAAAGAAAATTATATATTTCTATCTTTAGTTAGAAAGCTAATTTTTATAAACCATGTCATCTATTAACATAAAGCAGCATTTTCAACTGAAAATAAATCAAAAACATTAAAACACAAATCTGTGTAATAAATAACACTAGAACTATGCTTTAAGAGGTAACACAATGTTGTTTTTACCATTGTAAGACAAAAATATGTTTAATCTAATTTATAATTTAACATTTTTCTCATTTTCCTTAATTTGCAGCTATAGACAAAACTGTTCAGCCTGAGTGTGTATCCTGCAGCATGTTGCTCTAATCCATTGGGTTAAACTAAAACATATTTTTAAATGGAGTAGCACACATTTCTGTATGCATTGTATTTGACTTTGTATCAGATATTTGTTTTTATTCTCATACTGGTATGTATCTGATGCATATTTGGTCTATGGTCTTGCTGGTTCACCCTGAACAATGGTTAGGAGTCTCAGTTAGTGAGAGCCTATCTTTTGCTTTCTACAGCTTTGCTAGCTAATAATGCTCTGTACACATGTCAACAGCTGTTATTTTTCTACGTAATTTAGCACTGCATTTATTTAGTATCCCAATAAACACAATAGAAGGAAGGGTTCGTGCTTTATGAACACAAATAACCACCTCTGACGACAGAATCCCAAAGCATTCCTGGGTCAGCTGACCCCTCCACCCTGTATTTAGGCATCGTTTTATGGTGAGGTTAAGACTATCACACACCTAGCAGCGACTATTTTCTTATCGCAGGAGGCTATATCCATCCCGAAGTGGGCTACTGATCTGATTAATGATGGCAGACACTGGTAACAGAGATAAATGACAAGGAGGATACTCACTTGCATTAGCTTTGGAAAAGGCTAGTGACTAGCATGCCTGGGTTGGTCAACCGCTGGATTGCCTTTTTCCTCTGCTGGCTATTAGCACAAAGAGGCTAGCATTAGCCTTGAATAGCGTAGTCTTTCAAAGCTTGGATAGACTGGCAACTAGCATGCCAACACGACCGCCTTCTTCCTGCGTGGGCCGTTAGCACAGACAGCCTAGCGTTAACATTCTGCCTATGCTGGTCGCTCTACGACTTGTATTTTCTTCTTTAAAGGAAAACTTATAAAGAAAAACCTACAGTACTCAAAAGTGTCATACATTAGATACATTGTCATGTGTTTTTTAGGCACAGTTTATAGAAGCATAACTATAGAGTATCAAACAGAGCTGAAGTCGGCTTCGGGTTGAGGCTTCCGATTCAGCAGATGGCAAAAGGGCAATTCCACCTTTTCTTGTTGATTTGGTTTCCAGAGTGCCAATATTAAAATGACCATATTGCCCAATTTGTTTTTTACTCTGTTTGACATCATTAGAAAGCCCAGAGTCCACCTTTATAGAATCCGTAAGTAACTCAAAACGCCCCCAGGGACACTTGTTCCTGGTTTTATCATGGCTGGTCACAGACTCATCCACTGCTCTGCTGTCAAATCTGAACCACATGTTTTCTGTCGTTTCTTTTCTTTTCTTTTTTTTGTACTTCAAATGAAAACTAAGCATCATTTCCTACTTTCTGCTTTACTTATTTACATGGAAGCATTCTGGCTTCTGCTTTGATGACACGGGTGAGTCAACTCAGATGACTCTGTACGCTGTTTGCCCAAAGTAAATAACTAGAAAAGCATGTCAACCTGTCAAAATGTCTGAGGCAACAGGAGGAGGTGGGCTCGCCACATGTTTTCTCCTGAAGAAATAGTCGACGCGGCAGGGGGGCACAGAGTCACTCCGAGGAGAGCCAGACGTTTATTTACGGGGGAAAAACAGACATTTAAGCTGAAGACGTACCACTAGTTTTTGACAGTTTTTACTCGCAGGCATAAATCGGGTCGTTCTAAGCGACGTTGTTGTTTTGGGTCAAATTATCTAAGTGGGAAATGTTCCAGGAAATGTTCCAGCTTATAAGGGGACGAGTTTTCCCTTTTGACCCTGCACAATAACGTGAGACGTGTCTAAAGGAACGACGCGTCGGGAAATTTAGATACGAGTAAAATGTTGCCAAACATGTCGGTGACAGTCTCAATGCAGCCGGAGCCTCTGTCCACAGTGAAGTGCACTTCTCCAGGCCGAATCCTTTCTCCTGCGTGTCGGAATAATTTTGACATTTTTTTTTTTTTTTTCCGGGGTCAGATTTGCTACCTGAGGAAGTTGTGTGACTTCCCGTGTGAAATGGAGCATATTTGATGTCTGAGCCTCGCCGGCGAAGGTGCCGGAGCTTATCGGGTCTGAGCAGGTCTCTTAGAAGCTGCTGTGCTCACCAGATCAATTTAAGGGACCGTCCAGCCCTCGGGCTTGAAATGGGAATGAGCAAATTCCCCCTAAAAAAAGAAAAAGAAAATAAAAAGAGGGGGGAAAGAAAATCATATAGGTGAGGTTCTATAGGTCGTAATATATGCAATTTCATGCTTGAATCCCTCTTGCTGCTTTGGTGTCAGAGATACGAGAGGGTGAGAACAGAACGGGTTATGTTCTTTATAATTTCTTTTAGTAATATCAGAAACAAAGCTGTGAGTATAAGGGTTTTCAGCACTGTTCAAGCCATGAGTTGGAAAACCGTTTTATGTATTTGTTAAAAAAAAAAAAAAAGAAAGAAAAAACAGAAATAAGGTAGTTTTAGGATACAGACCTTAGAAGAACATTTATTTATTTATTTTTTCATCTTAAAGATAAATAATGATTCTCAAACATCCAGAATGCAAAATATTTATACAACTTAGTTTGTGTCAGCTTAGAATTCAAAACCACTATATCTGACCATTGGATAGTGTGTGTTAGGTACGCCTGTCACAATATGCTATAAATCAATTAATCACATGGTAAATTATAACAAACTCAATAATTTACATTGGCATGGTTTATCGTTTTTTATGCCTTGTTTTCTCTCTTTCTTCCAAAAACTACTTGATAAAAGTCTTCAGTTTGCTGCTTTGGTCTCAACTAGACCTTCTTTTTGAAGGACAATTTGGTTGATTTTATTTGTTGTTTTGTTTATTTATTTTGGATATTTAAAATGTCTTCCAGTTCCAGTGGTAAATGTTCATTAGAATTTAAAGTTTACTCATCTTTGAGAGCGTGTTCTTGCATTATTACTTTTGCCGTTACCGTTATATTTCTTGAAAATGGTCTCAAAACAACAACATTGCCGTTTATCACAATAACTTCCGGAACAATTTATCACCCGGCAAAATCAGTTATTGTGACAGGTTTAGTGTTAGTACACAAAGCACACAGCCAAAGTCCAACAGCCAGTATGTTTACGCCATTACTGTTTTAGATTTATTTATTTATTTATTTATTTATTTTAGTTTGATCCATTTATTGGACTTACTGCTGATCTGTCTTCATTTAATGTTTAGAATGGGTCATGTGTTGATTTTATTGCGTAGGAGTAAAAGTCACGAGTCCTGCAGTTTTCGGTACACTGAGCGAACGTGTGAAGGAAATTTAGTTTTTTGAGGAAAGCTAAATTCTGCAGCGAGACATTCGGAGAACCTTGCTCATTTTCAAAGAGCACAAAGCAAAGTTCAAACCTCTGACTGCAAACAAAAAGAGAAAGCAGAGGGTTAGTGAAAAAAACTGCTCTGCCTAAATTTAATTCAAATTTGCACCCCTGTCGTAGCTCTACCTAAAGCAAAGCGTAAAATGTGCCTAACTTAAAAGTTTAAAGACCTACGAGCTACTAATATTAAACCTTAAGCAGTTACTGAAAATAAAACTGTTTCTGCTGGTTCACGTTCATGATTGAAATGTGTACTGATATACGAAAAAAAACAAACAAAAAAAACAAACTAGCAGCATTCTCATTATGGTTCCTTGCAGGAAACAATTTGTAAATAAGCCAAAAATGATGGTTGTCCCAAGACAGGCCTGAAAGATAATTAATATCCTCAACTGAACAACAGAAGATAACTGACTTGGAAATTAATCCTGTGGCGCTGTGCGAAGCTGACATTTAAAAAATTGGTTCAGTTAAAATATTCGTCGCCAGGGGAATGAACTCCATCTCCACCAGCATAAATCCAGACTCCAACGCCGGCTGCAAGAGAACAAATGTTAAGGCACAGTAACATTTCAGAGTCGAACTCAACTTTTCTCATATGAAGCAAAGCGAAGAAAATTCATCTGATGAAAATCTATTTTTATTCAGTGTGAATGCATCTTGTTTGAACTGCCATTTGCCACAATATGATTTGCATATTAATATTGTATATTCGGAGGGAAATAGGAAGGGGGGGGGAGGGGAAAGAAATGTCACACAGTCCTGCAAATAGCAGTTTTCCGAATTTGTTCATGTGCAGAGTGATCTCTTCACTTGCTCTGTAGTTTAAACTGCCATGCAGGGCATAAGAAAACAGCACAGAACGTCACCATTTCTACACGGTTGTATTTTCGGATGTCTTCAGGTTTGTAGCTTGCAATCAAAATGGAGAAAAGGTGAGCACAACGTCGACACTGTCCAACGGGCTAAACGTGGCAACATAGTGAACAAAGTGCAAGTTCACAACAGTTGGAATATTGTAGCAAACAATTACTGCGCTACAAACAGCTTTTGAAATAGGAACACTGCACACACTAATGTATTAATAATATAATTTACGGCTGCAGCTGATAAATATTCTAGTAATTGATTATTCTGGCAATTAATGAGATAAAAAAATTAACACATTCTGCTGATTTTCATTTAACCACTTAAGTTTATGTTATGTAGTAATAGATGAAAACAACTCGATCCCCTTTTCAGTAAGAAAACATTTTATTACCTAACATGCAATAACATAGTATTCCTTCAGTGCTTGATCATTTGTAGCAAAGGATGCATCTGCAGCTAAAATATATTTATAACATCAACATGTGAAAAGTCTATTCAGTCTATTCTGCTTGACTTAACATCAATACGGCGTAGGACAAATATGTTGATTCACAATCGAATCAACTGTTTAATAATTGGATGGCAAAAGGTGCTTAAAATTATACTCTTCTATTTTATTTTTTTTTATTTTTACAGAATTTGAACCATGTGAAGTTAAAATGTCCACTTGAGGAGTTCTGGGCAGCTCACATTTATGTACAAATTAGATTTTTCATCTCACTTGCCAAAATGTTTATATTCTTTTATACAGCATCGGCTTAATTTCCATTCTCGTTCTTTCGGCAACTGGTCTTTTTTCATTTATAAATTAATCAATGACTAAATTACTTTATTTCAATACTTGATTCATCACGATCAATCCGATTAATCGTTTCAGCCCTGGTTTAAAGAACAACGGGTGTGGGCGAGAAGTGTCGGCGATTAATCACACAGTCGTGACGCTCCTGAATGAGACGTCGTCGTCCATATGTGGCTCTCACATCCTGTTTTTAAGAAAGGAGTAGTACAAAGCACTTCAGTGCTTAAAAATGGCTTAAAAACTTTCTTTATTGATTCTTTTGAATTTTTCACACTTGACTTTTTTTCTAAACTAACAGCACAGGTCATCAGCCTCAGAGGTGACAATAAGGTAATTATTCTGGCTGAGTTCAATCCTCAGTCGTTCCAAAGAGTCGGTCACTGCAGCCTCCAACGGCCCGCTGAGATTACAGTCAACATGCTTCACAATTTATTCTGCTTGGCATTGTTTCTATTTTCAGCCTTGCCAATATAAAGGGGTTATTTCCAACGGAAACGGACTCGGCAGCACTGGAAGAACCAATGAAAATTTGATCCGCAGACTAAGTTGATGTTACAGCTGCAGTGGACACCTGGGGGGATAGAAAGAGACCGACATCGAGGGGATTAAGGAAACGGCAAAGCTAGTTTCAGGAGGATTTGCTGTAAGGGAGACAATAGAAAAATGAGGTAAAGCAAAGAGAACAGTTTCTACTCAGTTAAATTGGTCTCCTCTGAATGTTGCTGTTTGCATGAGTCCAGTCTGTGTGGATTGTCCTTTGCAAAACATTTCAAGTCGGTTTAAATTCACCTTTCGCAATACAATGAAACATGAAATTATGTCGTGGCTGTGACTGTGTGATGCAGCATTCATAGCACCACAAACACAACTATTATTCTTGAAAATCATTCCCATTTGAAACGGTCTTATTCATTTTTACTTTTAACCTCGTTTTTGAATTTGCTGATGTTTATCGACGCTCTTGTGGAACGAACTTGGAGAAAACAGCGAAAATAACGTTCCTGATATTGTCAGTTTTGTTTTTCCACTTACTATCAATGACTAAAAGTTATTGTGACAACAATAAATCGCAATTCTTATAAGAAATCACAATAAATTATCAACAATATAACTGCCAAGCCCCTAAAAATGAAATAAAAATAAAAAAAAACATGGATTTTCCTCTTTTAACTCCAAACAGAGATTAAAACAATAAACATCAGTCGTCGTGCCAATTCATTTCTAACTGGAGTCCAGCCAAGACAATCATGAAACGTTGCTGAAGAGTGAAATTACGGTCGTTTCAGGCTGGCTCAGCTTCTTCCTCGCTTAAGAGTGAAAAGTTCATTAATCGGTAAGAGGCTCTGAGTAAACCCCGCTGCCTCTCCCCGGCGCTGAGAGGAGCAGGTTCAGGTGTTCTCCTGATAAGGATGTCTCCTGGAGCCACCCGCTGGAGGTTAAACCGCCTGACCAGCTGAGGCCCCGCGGTCAACCAAGGCTTTGTTTGAGGGATTACATCCTCCACCTGGCCCAGAAACGGCTCTCCGTCCCCGGGAAGGAGCCGGTGGACGTCACCAAAGGAATGTTTGTGAAAAAGGTTCTCAACAGCTACGATTTTAATGCAAAACGATGCTGCTGGCTGATGAGAGCCAATTGTTTTTTTCATTGAGTTGTCCCACGGTTATAAGTCTAACTCAGTCCATGTCAAAAGAAAAGCAACACAGTTTATGTAGTTGCTGCCTGGACGAACTGCAGCGCACAACAAATCTATTCTTGATACTCTTTCTCTGAATTTTGGCCTTCAGATCTAAACTCTAGGACACGTTCACTGCCTGCATCGAGTTCCTTCCTGGCTGCTAACAGGTGATGTTTTTGTTTTCTTTGCAAAAGTACAGAATCTGGCATGTTGTACATGTCCGAAGAAATACATTTTAGCTAACACTGCATGTACCTGCCAATCAAAAACAGTAACGAAGTGGGAAAAAACAAAAATATTAAATTAGAAATATTTATTTCACAAAAAAGCTATTTCGTACTTCAATCTGGAGAGTCAAAGTAAAGTGAAATATAAAAAAAGCAGTGTTCGCTAATGCCTCAATTTAAGTTTTTACATTTTAAAAGTTAATGTGAAATGTTTCTTTTCCCATCTGCTCTCACACTTTGAAAACATTTTTAAAAAGACTTCAAACTTGAGACTAAAAGTGATGTTTGAATCATATTGCATTTTAAACAATAAAATGTTATTTTATACAGAAAAGGCTGAATTTGTTTTTAACTAGTGTTATTTTCAATTAACCATCAGAATAATCCATAATTACTCAGTTGCAACAAACACAGTAATGGTGATAAACTCAAGAAATTTTGATCACGAAAGTTGTCACGCTAGCACAGCTGTCTTAAAAAAGCAAAATAGAGCCAGATGTATAAGTACAAGAAGGCAAAACCAAGCAGCAGAAAACAGCTGAAGGCTTTACGAATTCTGCATTTTCATCAATCTTTTTCCAAATGCAAACTTCAAAGAGCCCATCAAATAGCATTAACGGAAACCCATTTTATTGGCTCTAGTTAAGTCGGTGGAGATGAATACTCAGTCTATTGAACTAAAACGAAGTCAGTGACATTCATTCAAAGGTGCGGTAAATTTCAGTCCGCCTCGTTAGAGCGACCCGTTAAGACGTGACACACTGAACCACAAACCTCGCGCTGCCAAAGTCGCCTAAAGAGTCTTTATGTTTTCCGTGCAACGTTGCCCCGCGGTTTGAACCAGGTGAGGTGCGGGGACTCGCGGCATAACGTAGTTTTAATCTAAGATTGAATGTCAGCGGTATTCGTGTCCAAGTTCCCAGTTCACTGCGGGATTGACCTGAGGCACCTTCTTTAGCCTCACACAACAGCGCCTGAAGCCTGCAAGGGTTACACCTCAGCCAGATGACAGCATTAATCTGGCTATAATAACCCTCCCCTCCATCTGGCGAGACATTCAACCATCAGCAGAAAGGAGCAGGGACGGCTCTGACTCCTCAATGAATACTAATCTCTCCCTGCCGCGCGGACAACAATCGCCCTGCTTCCTAGATGCATCATTTCCGTCTTTGCTCCTCCAGATTTCCAAAGCAACTTTTTTTTTTTTTTCTTTTAAAGAAAACCAACCTAAATCAGAAAGCCCGTCCAACAAAACCGGGGAGAAAAAAAAAAAACCCAACAGAACTGTAATCTTCAAGCGTCTTAGTGGGAAAACTCATCTGCTACCACCGAGCCACCAATTTCCTACCTGCACCACAATGTTGCAAGAATAAAACTATCTTTTTCCCCCCCTTTGATGGGGGAGCAGTTTTGTATTTTTTATTTTTGCCTTTTCACTGCTGAAAACTAATCTTGCTCTTCTGATAAAAGCAAACATTTCAAAACGCTGATGAAACAACCGTAGGCAGTCGTCGAGAGAGAGAAGATCTAATTACGGTTTTCTCCGTTTGAAGAATTTCGATGCGTTGCAGAAACTGCGTGAAAGTTAATTTCGGTTATTCAGCTCCGATTTCCTTGAGCCACAAACGCCGGTATTAGTGGCCTTCTTTTGTCTGAAACCGCCACGAACAGTAGAAGCCTTGAGGCAAATCAATTGTTTCAGTGGATGATAATTAGTGTGTGTGTGTGTGTGTGTACACCTGGTTCAGAAACTCCTTTCCATCCAGAGCAAAGAGGTCCTATTTAAAAAGACAGAATGCACCTCATTAGAGTGCACCTGTTCCAAACCGCGGTGACCCTCACCCACGGCCGGCGTGTTTATGACACACTCCTCTGAGACGAGTCATTATTGGCTGCAATCAGCAGGACGCCGTCGACCGCTGTGCGTATACGGCTCGCCACGTTACGATTGTTTTATTTTCCCACCAGAGCAGCGCATTCTGCAAAGGTGTCGCGTCCAAAGGAAGATGGAGGAGTAAAGATGTAATTGTTAAAATATGTCTGGACTGTGTAATGTCCCCCGATGGAGGAACCAGACTGTCCAGCAGCGGCCACATCATTAGTCAACTCAGACACCGAGGTGATGGTAAAGCGCCACCTGTTAGCCTTCCCCACAAGCTCATCAGTCTGTGCTTCTTTATGACTCACTGCACTGAAAATCTACCGTTTTTTTTTTTTTTTTCTTCTTCAGTTCCACGTTTCAACAAACTTTGGACCCAAAGAGTGCTTGATATTGATACGTGGCAGTGAGGCGTGGGAGTTAATGAGGTGAGATTCGCTCCCTGAGTAAAAGTAGAGTGTGGATATTGCTAGTCCTAACGAACCACGCGGAAAAGATCTTTTTTTTTTTTTTTTTTAACCGCTGATGTGCGGATGCCTTAATGATCTTTCAACATATACCAGGAGGAGATCAGCAATTAGGCAATGGACAGCATGAGGTTCTCATGGCATAAGAGAAAACATGTTTACACATTTGTTTAAATAGAAAAAGAAAATTCTGTCTTTTATTTACATGTTATTAAACAAATGGGTTTTAAATGTTATGCATAATCTCGTTAGTAAGGACGCAAGTTTTCGATTAAAGCTGACTGAATGACAGGCTGTTCACAAGTGGCCATTTTCTTAAAAACTTCAATTTTCTCTTGTATGAAGACGGACGACTGTCTCTCCTTAAGATAAATGGTGATTTTTTTCATAAGCCAGAAGCCATGTTTTAAATTGCTTTATTCCTATCTTTTTCTGTTTTTAACCTTCCGAAGGATCTACCGACGTCTCAAAATGCATCACATATTTATTTGTATTTATTTTACTTTCATATCAAATTGACATGTCTTAAAAAAAATCGTTACATTTTAACATTTTGTACCAGCAAAATATTGTCTGAATAAACAGAAAATTGCGGTTTACTCACTTAAGACTTTTATAAAACATAACGAAACCGGAACCAGGTATGTCGCTGAATAAAACAGCAAAAGATGAAAAGAATAAATTGCGTGAAAAACTTAATTCCCCATGAACAGAGGAGCAGAAGTAGAGTCTGCGGTTGGACTTGAAGGAGCGTTGAAACTTTTCTTCGTGAAGTGCGTTAACTCAAATTAAACCGTTCTTATTGCCATCACGTCATTTTGCGTCATGTTACAATTTTCCCTCTGTCATCTCCTCTGCTTTCCCGTCAACAGATCTTCGTTATTTGTAGCACACCAATAATTTTTGAATGATTAATTATTTCTAAACAAAACTGCATAAAGACTTTGTTTGGAGCGTTTCTCTGTCCCTTCCTGCCGTTTCTGTTTCTGTGTCGACTGGCTCCACTTAAGGGTCCTCGGTGATGAGTTCTATGGAAAAATTCTAATTCAAAATAAATTTAAGGCTCTGAGTCACTTTAAAATATAAAATATTATATCGGGTCAAAAGAAACATTTTGGCCAAATCAGAAGTTTACTTTACACTCAAATCCGGCAGGAGCGTGAATATTGTTTACGCTTAAATACTGTTTGTTGACCTATTTTGAGTTTGATAAAAATCAGATTAAGAATTGAGACTAAGGTTACACAATGTATAAAACCTTTTTAACACATTGACACAGCGATGAAGACTGGAATGTCCTGTGAAGTTCTTTTAACAGGCTTTGATGAATAAGTGCAAATAACCTTGTTATTTTGGGGAATAAAAAGAATCTGCAGCAGACGTTTTTTCTCTCTTATGATCTTATGAGCTCAGTACTGGGGGAGAAAAATGAAAGTGAGAATTTGCAGATCTGTCCTCAAAAATGAGCAGAAAGCAGCATTTACAAGAAAAAAACCTGCTGTAGTTCCAACTCCAAATACATCCATTCCTACTTCTTCCAAAATGATTTGACACATTGATTGCTACTTATTATTTTACCTACATAATTTATTTAAATTCTCATTTCAGTCCATAAAAATGCAGAGGACAGCTACTTTAGTCTCCAGGTCTGTTTTTGCAGCCAGAAATATTTTCTATAGCAATGTTTTTATGTCTTTCTGTTATAGACAGTTTTCATAACAACATCGTCTTAAAGCCACAGAGGCGCACGAGGAACAAACATCGAACTAAAATCCTGCATTCATTTATTTATACTTTATTTATCGTCTGCCCTCTTTTTGCTTCATTGTTGCATTATTTCCCATGTTCTTCTGTTCAAATTTAGAATAAACTCTTCTTCCTGTATCAAAAAGCTAATGTGCCAAAATGTCCTGAAGCGTCATTTATATTTAAAGTCCAAAGTGTTTTCACTTGGCCCACAAAAATATGGAAACTGAGCTAAAGGAAAGCTGCAATATATCATTTAGTGTTTATACACCCAAGTCGAAATGCAGAAGCAGCTAATTAAAAAATAAACCCTTCCCGCTTCTACAGGAACGACAGAGAATAAGTAGAAGAAAGATACTGTCAATTCTGTTTACTTATTTAATGGGTGATCAGTGAGTATCAACTATATTATGTAGGATTCCTTCACAAAAAAAAAAAAGCAAAAACAAAAATAAGTATGGTGTGCAATGCTGGACTGTTGGGCTATCACACTGCCATAGCTTTGCGCTAATATGGGTTGAACTTCCAAGTGCTAACGTGTTGATTTCAATCCCACATGGGCTACAATACAAGTAAAGCAGGATTACTTTGTCATAAAAGTAAATATTGCTGTGCGATTTTCAGATATTATAACTTGAACAAATCTATTTTTTTAAACAGCATAAGTTGAACAGAAACACTTTATGCGGTTTCACCAGACAGACATGCTTGGTGTTCATTTCCAAGCAGTGGAAACTCCTTTTTGTGGAAGTTCATCATTTTGCTGAAGCGTTTTTAGATGATGCCTTAGATGTTTCTCGTTGGCCCTCTTTGGTTGTGAGAGCTGAACAATCACTTTAAGCTTACACTGACTTTGACTTTTGTCATTCAAAAGTCAAAGTCATGTACAGTGTACACAACAAAATTACGTTTTGTTTTGGCTCAAGGACGTAAAAAGTCTTGAAAGTGTTGAATTTACAGACTAAATTTAAAAATCTCCACAAAATAGCATTTAAAAACCTACATAAATGTGCACAAACATCTTACAGAGCGAGCCTAACATACACATGCAAAACATACACATGGTGGCAAAATGGGCAGATGTAAACAGACTATCCTCACCACTAGTGGTGGTTTTCTCTGGAATCTTTCCTTTATATCTCAATAAACAGAAAATCGTTGCTGTTCCGAAGCTGCAACTTTTTCATCCATCTCAGTCTTTCACAATTCAAACATTATTCACCTAAATTGTTTTTCAAACACCTGACTTTGTATTTTCAGCTGACTGGCAGTGTGCAGCAACAGAAGTCAGATGGGAGTTTGGCCCTGTTCAGACACGTTCCCTTGGATTTTAGGAAAAAGACTTCAAATTGTATCAAATTTATAACTGGAAGATTATCTGGGTATTCTTGGATTCTGTAAAGCAGCCTCTGATCCTTACCATGTGCAAGATAACGTTGAAAGTTGCTGGTAAAAACACTTATTGCCTAGCAGGGTCATGACTGCCTTCACATTTGGGCTGCATGACCTCAGGGAAACATTTAAAATTAATCTATTGCTGAATGTTGAGTGAATATTGATTTTATTTAACCCACATTTCCCAGACTCTTTTATTTCTTTTCCTTCGTCACATTGTCCACATTACTCTTTGTGAGTGGTAGCACCACAGTCCCTCAGGATATGCATCAATTGTAGGCAAGGAGGACAGTGAAAGTCTATTGGAAAGGCCCAAACATATCGTTGGTATGCAGAATGCGGACGCAAGCCACAACATTAGGTTATTAATTTTAGACATAACTTGCACTCACCACTAAGGCTGGGCAACATGGCTGAAAAATATAACATATGCCTGTCAATATAGTCAGTATACAGATAATGGTTGATTCATTTTTTTTATTTTTTTATTTTAAATATCCAAAATACTGCCAAACCGGTGGCGTTTCTTCTTTTAGCCACAATTTCTTCTTAAGTTGTATTAATTTTCTCCCCTTATTCCACTCTGTTGTTTTTTTTTTTTTTTTATGCTCAAGCAGTCATGAGGCACGTTGGCGGGGAAACGTGAAACCGCTCGCATGTACTGAAGCGTACTGTGTGTATTCTGTGAATACTGCCAGTGGACGGTTGAGATGTCATAGTCGAGTGTACCGATTGTCTACATTTCAAGTGATAAACGCTTTCATTTCGCACAACCTGAATGGATACCAGCAAGTTTGAAGATCCAGCTAGCTGTTAGCGCGGCACAGAGAGTAGCAGCCGCGCTACATGTCCTTGCGACCGGTTGCGCTGACTCCACATTTTCAGCTTAGCGTCGCATACAAAACTGTTTGATGTGATTGCAGGGAAGCAAAGCGGTTTCTTGTGCGAGTCAGTGCGTCACTGGGTATGCGTACACTGTCGACACATTTTTACGGTGTTTTTACGTGCATTGAGTCCGCCTCGATGCGGGCCGACCTCCGAGGAGTGGTCTTTGCCTGAGTACGTTGGGGGCTACTGTTCAATAAGCTGCTAAGCTAGCAGGTTGTTGTTAGCTTAGCAAACAGCGAGTAAGTTTAGCTAACTAACTTTCCTCTGCCTATATATCCCAGAATGCTGTGTGGTTCTGGATGGAAGTAAAGTGAAATTATAAACGTTGTATTGGATATAGTTTCTATTGATATTAATCACATGTCTATCACAACAGCTATAGTTATTGTAACATCACCTAACCCAACACAACAGAGTAAGTTGGTGACTTTTACTTTTGTCCTATTTCGTTTTTTAATAAACATCTAATCGTTTTTAATAGTTTTCAGCTTTGGCGTACGTGTGTTCTGACCTGAAGTTAAAAAAAATGAGCAGTTTTACAGCTGACTATGTACCAGAATGCTAAAGGATATGTCAGGATATTTCCACACCCATCAGCAATCACCTGTCTCAAGTCACGTCAGCTCGGCGAGCCGGGACACAAAGATCCAATCAACACCTGTCAGCTTCCTCCGCCGCAGCTGTCCTCACTGATAACTCCATGTTCTGATCCATCCACGTCAGGATGAATTCAAACAAGCAGCAGCTGCTGGAGCATGTGTCTGTTCTCCACTGTCATTTTTGCTGTGAGCATAAGCCAATTAATTTGCCCCAGTTATACATGACAGAACTCTTTGCGTAGCTCCGGCTCTTTCTGCCTCCGCTCTTTCTGCGCAGCTCCACGGGGGTCTTCCCCGAGTTCACGACACACGGCGAAGACGGCGGTCAATTAGGCCCCGCCATCAGAACACACACACACACACCCACACACACTGAGGTATGTGTTGGCATCACATATGCAACCATGCCTGAAACCAGTGGTGACTAAACAGTTTGCAACAGAAGTATAGAAATTCAGCTGAACGCCAGGATTCGGAAGAGGTGCAGCATCAGGGGAACAGCGATAACAGGATGTTTTCTGCTTATTTCCCTGCAGGAGTGGAGAAAGCCAAAGCACTTTGTCAGGTAAACAGAACTAAAATAATAAATTTATCATTAAAGTCAGTGCTTTAATGATATGGAATCCTTTTTTCCCCCCAAATCATAGTAAATCAGTTCATTTCTTGAAAGAAACAGAGCTAAAATACCAGATCATCGTATCTTCCAGGCCTTTGAATGTATTTTTTTTTCCAGACATGTTTATGCTGCTTCACAGAAAACAACTGGGTTAAAAAAAATGCTGGGAAATGTGGTAGTTGAAACCAAATAGTGTGTAAAATAATTTATAAAAAAGACACATAACCTTATTTTTTCCAACTGTCTCAAAATTAAATCATGTTTCCTGCTGTAGATCAGTTAAGATAACACAAATAAGTCCTAGAATAATACCATAGAACTGCTCACAAATGTTTTTCTTGCTTTTTTCAAATTCATAGATTTACATATACCAAGGCTACTTTAGCTTTGAGCAACATGGGAAGACATCATTGCGATCACAGCAGAAAGTTACACCAGTTTCTTAAAGACGTTCCTCCTTCATTTCAAAATTCCAGAAAAACAGTTCTGTTTTAAAAGGAAGGTAATAAATACATAAGAGGAAAAAATGTGCATCAGGTTGATGAAAAATGAAGGAACTGCAAACTTGTCCCCATTTTATGAATAAAAGCATTGTCAGATTTTTGTTTGTTGAAATGTATATTCCCATAAGCCAAGACTAAATGTCTAAATTTTGATGCAAGTAATGTAGAAAAAAATATTTTGACCAGCTTATCGCAGCTTTATCGATGTATCTCTAAAAGTGTGTGTGTAGAAATTAAGTATTTATTCTTGTTTTAATACGTTTTCTACTGGCAGAAGCCTGTAGTAAACGCTGCGAGCTGAAATATAAATATCCACCATTAATTTATCCTGACATTTTCAAAATTTTAGTAAAACAAAAAAAAATGTTTTGTATTTTCTAAAAAATAAAAAAAGGCTCTGTCAGAGAATGATCCCACTGGGGAAAAAAAAGCCTGACCTCGCATTAAAAGTTATCTGGTAATTGTTGAAGACAGCGATCGTTCAAACTCCCTTTAAGGACGGTAATGGCGCTCTGTGTTATTGTGCTATCCCCCAATTAAACATAAGTACCTTAAAGAGTCCCATGGGGTTAAGACCTATTTTACAACCCCGCACGCTGCTCAGGCAGAGTGGTGTTGCTGATAAGAGTTGACAGAGGAAAGGTTTTTTACCATAAACAGACATTTTCTCTCATTTATGACCTGTTGCATTCAAAATTCTTATTTATGGAGACTTTAAAATACAAAAAAACAGAAAGATAGAAGCTCTACAGGTAGCACACTCCTGTCACTCTTACACATTTGCCCATTGCAAGTCATGGAGTGGAAACTTAAGGGGTGGCACCCAAGTTGTCATATTCCAGATACTATAAGTGAACAAATATGTATCTAGTATTTCATATCACATCGAAGAATAATGCTTACTTTGTCTATCGCAAATGACAAGAAGCAAATAATCACAACAACAAATAAGACAAATGACAACAAAGACCACACTACTATAGGCTTGAAGGTTGCACCTGTTTTTTGGCTGTACAAACAGGTGAATTATGAAACGCACATATGATTCTTTCAATTTCAATCTTTGTTTCAATAGACTTTCAGCTTATGATGCGTATGAAAATTTGGAGGCAGCTGCCTAAATCCAACTCTCACTATATCCCCTGTATCTGAGACGGTTGTCCAATTCTCCACTTATCTGGAAATCCTAATCTGAACTGCAAGTATGCCTAATCCTATTAAATTGGAAGAGAGAGAGAGAGGTTTTTGGGGAGTTTCTTTGTTTGTGTTTTTAATAAAGTTAGGATAATGGATTTGGTTTGTCTATTGGCACAAATCAGTTTTAAGCTTATCTTTTTCCTTTATCATCCTAATGTCCATAAAGTTCATGAGATGATTAGTGAATGCACCACTACTTGAGCAGTAGCAGGTTGTGCTAACAACAGCACTCCGAATATGAAAGTTGTGCCAAACTAAGCTAGCTTTTTCAGTATCAGTTAATTTTTTTTAAATTAAGTCAGAAGTAGACACAATTGTGTTAAACTACGGAGCTCTGTAACACGACAGCTTGACTCAATCTTTCATGACAGACAGACCCGTTTCAAAGATTCAAAATTTATGTATTTATGCTATAGTTTCCTTCCACAACAACATGTCTTGTTTGCTGCCAACAAGAATACCAGTTGATAACTTGTATAATGATATAAAAATATCACAACAAATAAAAATAGCAATACTAAGAATACCAGGTGTCCAAACACAGTGCAAATTGGGCTACCCAATGAGCGATGCTAATACATAGGAGTCAAGATGTGCGAGTACCGTTTCATAAGGTAGAAGTGTATGATTATCAAATATAAAGCGACTGAGGAGTCTGAGGTCTTGGGGAACAAAAGAGTTCTCTAGCTTTGAGAGCCTTCATGTCTGCCCCTGTAGTTTGAGGTCTGAGGAGTCTGTGTCGGGGGAGAGTGGCGCCATTCAGGATGGAGGCAGTTCTCCTAAAACCTCCATGGTAGCAGATGTTTGGCAGATAGGACAACAAGAGTCCTTATCGAGCGACGGTAATAGAAGTTCGTCCTGTAACCAGTGGGTCACCAGTTCGTACCCCCGCCCTTTCCGCATCAGTCGTTATGTCCAAGACTTCACCCACCTTGCCTAATGGTGGTGCTCAGAGGACCCAGTGGCGCCGGCGCAAGGCAACCTTGCTTCTGTCAGACTGCCCCGGGGCAGTTGTGGCTACAATCCAGTAACTCGTCATCGTCAGCGGGTGAATGTGTGCGTGAACAGGTGAATGACTGAATGTAGTGTGAAACACTTTGGTGTCCCTTGGACTTGATAAAGCGTTATATAAGCACTAGCCTTGTTTCATGCTATTTGCTTCATCCAAAGGGTCTGGACTCTTGGCCGATGAGAAACGATCGCTTCTTGGAAGTGTGGACTCTGTTGAAGTTTTAAATTTCACCCAATTGCTGATGTTTGCCCGTGGCGTTTGTAATGCACAAGCCGAATGCCATGAAGCCTTTCCAAAATTGTCCGCGCTGTAAACAACCAGCCCCCACTGCGAAGAGAGAAGTGCCATGCCGAACAAAATGGCTGTTAATGTTAATTCCCTTGGAATCGTGACCAGCACAGCTTTGTTTTGCTTCCTCTACTGCCATTGCTAAAACTACAGACACACTACAATTGCAAAGCAGCGCAGATTCCAGTTTCTTTGATATGTGTGTGTGCGTGTGTGGGGGTGTACTTGTGCAGGTGTGTGTGTATTAGAGACAGTTTGTGTGTGGCCTTCGAACTCTTTTTCTGGTGTTTAAATGCTTTTATAATTCATGGGTCCAAAATAAGACAATCCTTGTACCCTAGTGGTGTACAGCCCATATGGAAATATAAACAAAAACAAAGTATCACTTTTTCTAATGATGGGGCCAATTTAGGAAAAGTCACAAAATTTAAAGTCAGAAAAAGATAGTTTAGGGTATTTTTTTCTACAGCTAAACATGCTAGTGGGTCACTTTTGACCCACAAGACAACACAAGGGTTAAGTACACACCATCATCCATTCTTACCATTTTTATGATCTTCTCCACAGTCTTCATCTCTTTTTGGAGATATTTACAGTCTGTAACATGGGTGCTGCCATATCACCCGGTGATGGATGGATGGAAGAACGGATTCGTAACTTATTGAGTCTTTGGTAGAAAAATAAAAACCCCGATACTGATAACCCTTTCCTGTCTAAATGCTACGTGAAAAGCCGTTGTAGGTGATGCACTTTAACTCGCCTAGAATTTGTGGCCGCAAACTGAAGGTGTTAACAGGTGCCGGAGAGATAAAGAGTTAAAACCCAACACAATCATAGCAATACTCTCTCTCTCTCATGCCTTCATTAGAGAGGCAGGCCACTGAAATCTTGCCAATAAGGAAGATTTAGAAAGCACACAAACACTGCCTTCTGAACTCTGTCTGAGCTTTCACATTGCAATCTCATCACGGCAGTGGAGAGGAAGGACTATCTCCTCCTAGACTTGGTGTGTGGTTGGTATAAAAAGCAATTTAAGGGAGAAGGGATTTCATGATAGAAATCAGTTACGCCTTGTAAACTCCAAAATTGACATCATTGTGTTCAGTAAAGCGTAGGAGACTTTCAGACGCATGCAAGTTGAAGCCCAGAAAAATATACAGTAATGTCCATGAATATTTTCTCCCCCAAACATTGGAGATGTACAGCATATTGAACGTATTAGTTTTTTTCTGTCTATGCAAAAAATAAAAATAAAAATCCCCACAAAGCAATAAAAAGAGAAATGTACACCATCTAGTCTCTGCTAACAACTCAAACTGTTCAACGATAAATATCCTTTCACAAGTCAATGTCAACCAGCCCAGAAACTGTTTATTTCCATGGGAGTAAAGAGCTTTAGGGCTGAAATTCTGATTTCCGTCCTCTGGTAGTTGCTGAGGCCTGCCAAAGCCTTGCACCGATAGTTACTTTTCATGCAGCAGCCTACAGGGAACGCTGTTTGTTCAACGTCTGGACCATGACCGACTAATTTCTTGTTTAGCTAATCATAATCAGAATTACCCTAAGCTCTGAGAGTTACTCTCTGGAAGGGGGAGGAATACAGCTGGCTCGCAAACATCAGCTTACGCCACGGCCAATTGGCTCATCACGAACCAGCGTTCAGTGAGCACAATCAGCTTTTAATAGCCAGGAAAAGCAAAACGTTATCTTTTCACCTTGTCAACGACCTCAAGTCGATCTGAGCTGTCAGGTGGGCGGCCGTCTTTCGGCAAACGCTTCTGAATTTAACTGTTCTGCAGTTAATGGGAACATGGGCAGTCCTAATGAGCAACTCAAATGTATTTCACTTGGTAATTATGTAACGTAAAGCCAACAAGTTGCCGGGTTCCATCGACACAAGCCGGGATGCCTTTCCTCCGCTAGACCGTTTTTCAGATAGGCATGTTTCTGAAAAGAACAACAACATCCATCGTCCCAATTAAGAAGGCCATTTGATCATCAGAAACAGTTACTCTCCAGTGAGCTGCAAGCTGAGTTTATTCGTTTCATTCCACTTAGCACAAATCAAAGCAAGTCAGATGTAATGCCACGCCACAGCAAGTTCAATGCAGACGCCCGCTATTAATAAAGCCACAGCCTCCAACTCTGGCTTTTCCAGCTCGAGGAAAATCTCAAACTGCTTAGAAGTTACAGAGATTTGCGAAAGTATCGATGCACCTAAAACCTTCCCACATCATTTTTAATACAGTTGGCAATACAATATTTTCCCATCACTAAGCTCAATAGCAGGGCAGGTTTGGAAACAGCCTGAAGGTTCACTTTCCAGCAAGAAGAAAATGAGTTTTTACACGCTGAACTACTTTTTCGCAAAAAAGAAAAGGTCAAAAACGTTTGGCTCCAGATGTGCCTGTTCACAAGACATGAAGCTATAATTAACATGAAGTGTTTCTGTACAGCATAAACGTAGGGATGGCTGAATCCATAAGCGTGCCACTCTTTTGAGACTGTGGATCATTTCTTAGCTACTTCACAATTATGTACCGCTTTGTGTTGGTCTGTCACATAAAATATCAGTATAATACGATGGAATTTGTGGTTGTAACGTGATAAAATGTGAAAAAGATCCATGGGTATAAAAAAAAAAAAGAAAACATTCGCAGGGCACTGTATGAAAGTGACCTGAAAAGGTTTTAAATGTTCTTCCTTTACGTGTGTTCCGGTGGTGCTCTTTGATTGGACGGTCACCGTGAACCAAGCAACTCCTGACGTAAGAAAACAGTTTGATTTCTGCTCTGAGAGGAAGCCGACATCTGTTAGGAAACTGTGCAGCCGCACAGTTGACAGGAACAAGACTGTCCAAGTCAGAGGAGCTTTTAAGAGCAGAGCTTAGATGATTCTGAAAAGGAGAGAGAGAGATAGAGGGGGAAACCTGTGGTTCTTATTGTCTGGTTATTCCCTAAGATTAGTTTAATTTTTTTAAACTCATTGCTATTCATGCGCACAAGCCACAGTACTCATAAGCCAATGCTTTATGCAGGATTTATGACCAATACCATTAAGTAAGCCTCCTTAATTTGACAGCTGGGACTTCCTATCCAGACGCTTTTAATGACTTCTTGCTCCTTAAGGTCCACGCTGCAGATTTTACGTTCTTTTTCACCCTCACAGGGGACATTAACCCTCAAAAGAGAGCACAAAAGCTAACAATGTTGGACTTCTTTGAAATTCATTCGAGCATTCAACCGTGCAACAACATTATGCCCTCTTAAAACGAAGCACTCTGCTGCAAGCTTAAAAGAGAACCTCTGGTAAAACACACACAGAAACAAGCAGGCTGTGCCACAGTGGAATTCATAGCAATAAAAATTACATAGGCCTTATTTCATGAATTGTCAGTGAGCTCGTTTCCCTGCATTTGACTTCAGATATGTTCCTAGAGGGAGCAGGAGAAAGGAAACAAACGACTAATAAAAGTCAGTTGGGAATCACTAAACTGAGTGCTAAAGTTATTTGCCAGCCCACTCTGTAAAATCATTCAAACTCACTTTAGATGCATCTGGGATCATTTTAGAACATGAAAGTGTCCATTTTTTTCCCTATTTTTCTTACTCATTTTAAATTGTTTAATTAAGGAAAAATTTATTAAAAATCAAGTTTCCAAACACACATGAGTCTGGTGACAGGTGGGATCAACTTCTTCTTTCATTACTGTTCACGTGTACTGTAAATTACTGCAAAAAAAAAAAAAAAAAAAAGAAGATGCTTCAGCTGCACAAACACTGCATGAATTTATGGAATCGTTGGCTAATTTTGAGTTGGACACCTGGGGTTTGTAATTCAACCCAGATTTTATTTTATTTTTTGCTGTTGCAGAGAATGCAAGCTTTTGATAACTTTTAATCTCCAATGCCTTAAGAGTATATTGGCCAAGTACCTAGCTGATGGCTCAAATTCCCAGAAGGAATTTGTTGAAGTTCGTCAGACAAAAATGACCCTTTGACCCAAAATGGCCTACTTCCTGTTGGGTTTAGGGCATATCTCCAAGAGAGATGGTTTTTTTGTTTGTTTGTTTGTTTGTTTTGGATGGTTATAAATCCCAAATTTCATCTCTGTACGGTTTACCAGTTGGCCTACTTCACGTAAGGGGGCGCTGTAGAGCCGTTTAGCCACGCCCATTTTTAATTTCAGTAAGAAAAACCCTCCAATTTCACGTGGAGGGCGATTTTGGGTAAAAATTGGTGAGTTTTCGCATATGCTTAGGCCTTCAAAACGGCCCTTCTGTTTGGCAGAGAATTATAATAAAACAATTCAATTACAATAGGCCTTTTGCTACTTGGGCTTAATTACATTTCTATTGCTTTGTTTTAGAGCAAAGAAAAAATATTGATGCATTCATGAATCGATTTTGTGTAGTTATCAAAAGTCAACAGTGGAATGGCTTCATAGCTATATGGGGCTCTGCAAAAAAGAAAAAAAACAAAACAAATCCCATTGCTCAGTAGTCAGAAAGCGAAGGTAAGCTAAAGGAGAGCGGGTTCAGGCCGCATGCTGAGCAGCTGCACTCTCATCACTATGTAAGGTGATACAAACACCTCCCATCAGATGGAAACATTTAAAAAGAAGCAGACAAACGGAGCGGATTAACTTGATTTAGTTACCAGAGGTGAGGCAGAAATCCTGACAGGATTTGACTGGAAGAATTGGCACAAGCATTAAAAATCGGGAAGAATTTGACTGGAAATCAGCTACAAAGTTACAATCCAAGCAGAAATAATACTCCAAACTGCTGCGTTAAGCCTGTGCGTGGAAGACTTCGAAGTGGATAAAGATCTATGTGGACAGAGTTTAAGAGTTATTTATATTTTATATTAAAGCTTTTGGCAGTCTGTTCTTAAAAGAATGGGAATGTGTAGGACCTCAGCTGAGCAGCAGATTGGCTTAAGTCGTCACCTGTGGGTGGGAAGGAAACGATTTACCACTTTCTAAACGACAAATCGTCATCCAACAAAAACAGCAGAATATGCTGAAGCGATGAATCAAACGTGCCACCATTCAGTCGTATTGAAAGAGTTCTTCTTCGAAAGGAAAAATAAGCCAAATATAATTTTTTTTACAGCTACAGCTCAAACATCACAAGTCAGCGCGCTCGTCTGCTTAATTGCTGAAATAGCAGAAGGTATCTAGAAGGAGTGCAAAACGAATGTGGCTCTGTGGGAAGAGTAGTTGTCTTGTGATCGGAAGGTTGTAGGTTCAATTCCAGCTTCCTCCTGCCCCATGTCGATGTGC
>CAEGAE010096601.1:0-17448 GCA_903067095.1 Girardinus metallicus
GGGGGGTGGACGGAGGGGGCGGGGGCGGGGGGGGGTGGTGCGGGGGCGGGGGCGGGGGGGGGGGGGTGGGGGGGGGGGGGGGGGGGTGATTCAACAAGCTTATAGTTCTGGAGTTCCTGTAACAAGTAGAAATACTGGAAAGGTCTGGAATTTGATTCAGGGTTTTCTGTCTGCATAAATATGGGAAAATACATAAGGGAGTGGGAAACTTTTGCATTTCCAGATTTTTTTCAGTGTCTCTGTCCATCCATCCATCCATCCATCCATCCATCCATCCATCCATCTCGATTGAAATATCTGCTGTAAATACAAAGCTCAGTATACTTTGGACCGAGGTTCCGGCTAATTTGAGTCTGGAAAAGTATGGAATTTAAACATGGAGAAACGTGTTTTAACCCTAAGGCTTTCTTACCCACAAATACCAAGATTAAATTAGTTGTTTTTGAAGTAGCTTTTCTGAAATTTGAACTAGAATTTAAGTCATTAAATGCCACTTTCAAATTTGTATGGAATTTGCTTGAATGAAAAGCATAGATATGTGTTGTGCCCATCATTGGAGCCTTTTGTCTACATCCAGATGTCATCCACTGAAATAATTTACAAATCCTTTAGGGGGACAATAACTTATGTTCCTAGACAAGGTAAAGGGATTCTAAAGTCAAACGAACAGCACACAGCTGTGTGTGGATCGAGATAATCTCATCTCACTGACATAGTTCTACGTCTGACGTGAGCTGTGTAGTACTTCTGGTGACAAATCTCCTCGCCAGAGATTTATCTCCCCAACTCTGCGACAAGTTGGCTGGGGGAGCACCTTGGCGGATGCGTCCTTTATCTGTCTGCCCATGTGTGGCTTGATGGAATGACAGCAATGCATAATTTAGTGCTTGCTGAAAACATGCTGCGCTCCGTCTCTCCGGCTCAGCTGTCCGATCCCATCCATTCTCCATTTAGAGCGGTAGGCATTCAAAGGCACTGCCTTTTCTCAATTCCCCTCTTTTTTTTTGTATCTTTGTTCTTTTCCTTCCTCGCCCTCCACCCTCTTGCAAATGACTCATTACAAGACAGATTTTTTTTTTTTTCTTTTACCCCTGGTCTCCTGCGCCATCCGTGCTCCCTTGGCCTCGCTCTGTGGCTGCAGCGGCTGAGAAGCTCCAGATTGACTACAAGCCATCCCTTGCTGGGATTAACCCCTCGCCATTGTTTCTGCCCGTTGAACAGGATTAACAAATCAATGTGTCAGGTAGACTGCAGTCAAGAGACAATGACCCAGTTCTGACACCACTGCCCCCCTTTTCCTCATCCACCCACCTCTTTCCTTCTCCTCCCCCCCCTTCTGTCTCACTGCAGCTTTTAATTAAAAAGACTTTGCTTAGCTGGCGCTATGTGCTCCCTGGAGGATGCCTCACAGCTTTGTTTTCCTTTTTTTATTTTATATTTTTCTTTTTGCAGAAAATTGGGGGGTGGAACTGATGGTAAAATGTGAGGTGAGCTGATGCCGCGCAACATTTGGAACACACATGTTGTCTGATAAAGTGAACACATAAGCAACAGATGCTGCATCCAGGTGTTTGGAAATTGTTTCAAGGCAAATCCACTCCCTCCCCCCAGCCCCCTACGCTTTGGATACGAGGCATTTGGAGATTGTTTTGTGCTCCAACACATTCGCAAAGGGGGAAATTAGTGGCTTGTGTTCTCACTAGCTACTGTTTGGTGGAAGCCTTTTTTGGTAGTTGTTGCAAGCCGGCATGACCTATTGCAAGGTGAATCATTCATCATGTGTGTACTTTGGACAACCACAGCAAAGACAATAATAGCATCCCCCCCTTACTACAACAAAAGTGTATGCCTTTTGCCCTTGACTCTAGCATCTTTATCTTTGTCACCACTGACCACTGATTTTGCATATTCTTCTCTGCAGTATGTTGAAAAAAGACTCTTTTCTCCTCTACCTGCTTAGTTGTTTTTCTGTCCCTTCTGATCTTGGAGCGTTGACTCTCGTACAGTGTTCATACAAGATAGGACAGGTAAGGGGAGTGGAAGTTCCTGTAAATCGACTGTCTCTCCTTTTTTTGGCACCTTCAAAGAGCTACAACGACTTACAGTAGTTTGTTGACATGACGGGTCTGCCGTTTGTGTCGCTGAGCCTACAATAATTGGCCTAGTAAGACTTAAATTTAGCTCACTTGCAAATGCAAAGGATCCCTTCTCTATAATTATCACGACCTTACCTTTTAATTGAGTTTTTGTTGCTAAATTATAGGTATTACAGTAAAAACATTTGAGCAAACAGAGCTGAAAATAACCCAAAAATTGAGGCACATCCACAAGTTTAGCTTAAGTTGGAGCAGCTGGAAGAGGATCTGCAGTGATTGCACAGGCAGAAAATTGGATACAATTGATAATCATAAAGAAAGATTGTTTCTGATCATTTCGCAGATTAGTGTGACAATAGTCAAACCAACATGAAATGATAGTAGTTATATGAAGTATGGTATAATATTAACAGGTGTTCAGCATTGCAACAGCTTGTTGCAGAAAGCTGTTTTAGCAGTCTTGTACTGTTGAGGTTTTGGTACTGTTTGCCTTTTGACAAAAAAAAAAGGGTGACAGACAGCTTGTGAGAAGTCTCTGATGATGTTCCTGTATCAGTTTGAGTCAGATACAGAAGTAGGGACCCTTCACTCTTTCACTCTCTTCACTGTCCTCCACATGGCACTCTTGTAGCTGAGACCCAGTACTTTAACACACTCTCAACCAGAGTGCTATAATTTATTTTTTGGGTGATGGGAGGGAAAACAGTTTGATGAAATTATCTCCTTCTCCATCCCACATAGTCATTGGGAGTGCCCACAGTGGAACAGAGCCCAGCAGTGTCTTCCCACTCCCCTCTTTCCCTTTCTCTCTCCTCCCCTCCCCTCCTAGTTTAGGCTCAGTCCTAGATTGTGAAAATGATGACATGTACTATACAGCGTCCACCACTGCCTTTTCAGAATTGGCAGAGAACCCCAGGGACACCTTTTTGTCGCATAAATATAAAATGTGCAAGTTGTACCCTGCTATCTCAGCAAATAATGCAAGTTTTTAATGTGCTTCCATATTTTACTACAACTGCTCGAGTTCTGAGATACTTATTAGCTGGTTGAAGTTCAGAATTAAACACATCAACCAGGTTTGACCGGTGTGACACAATATAATGGAAAATTAGTGGATAAATGGCATTCTTTCTTCTCCTTTTCTTTTCTCCTCCCTTTTTATTTTTAAAGGATTTATTGTTCTTATCGCTGAGCCAGCAGACTCTCTCGTGGGAGCTGTGAAGAAACGCATGAGTTGCATACCAACAATCCAAAAAAAAAAACAAAATTCCTCCATGCATCATTGTGCATGTAAAAATTCCACATGGAGACGACCAAGACGAGTGGCAAATTCCTCTTAGTCTTGACCTGCTTGAAGAGAATATCAGTGGTTGGATGATTGGGTCACCTTTGTGTGGTCTGTCTGTATAATCAATGCTGAGCTGACGGGATTTGTAAGAGGGTGAAGGGTCCAGTAATTGTTGACTTAGGCAAATAAGGACTGATTGATTGCTTCCTGTGCCATGGCTAACTCCCATTATTTGTAGCATGAAACTTGGATCCCTGTACACTCTCAGATGGCAGTAGACAGAACTCAGTTTTGCTGCTCAAACTGTGCAAAAGTCTTCTGTGCACACAAAAGCATAACAGATGCTTGCAGTACATCCTGTTCTTAAGATGAAACCCGTGTTGCTTTTTATTAAGTGGTGTGGATAATGTGCTAATAACCCTTGTCTTTCTGCCTATTCACGCAGATTCTTGACACTAGACGCCATGACTGGGCTTCTGAAGAGGAAGTTTGAGGAGGTGGACGAGGACCCATGCTACTCATCTCCCTCGCCCTCTTCCCTCTCTTCCGCCTGCTCGGGCTGGGACTCGGAGGGGGAGAGCTGTTACTCGGACACCCTGGATTCCAATAACAGCAACCCATGCTCCCCAGCAACAAATTTCAACAGTGAGTGTTCTCTCTCAACCATTCTCTCAGCTTGTCTTCAGCATCCGCTTAAACTCTGATTGCAACCCAAACATTATACAAGACGGCTTTAGCAATTTATGCCACTGGCATCCGATGAAACACTTTGCAGAAATGGATCCAGACTTTTACAATGAGCACCTCTGATGATTTTTATGCCCTAAAGCTGCAAAACAGTTAATCACATTAAGCATGGGGGCGGCTCACCTCGGTTTTATTTCCACCTTCCTCCCAGAACCTTGCAGATAGACCTATTGCTTCACTTTTCCTTTCAGAGATTTAGGTCGAGCAGCTTCAGGGTGTTTACGTCTGTCTGGGCCCGGCTGAGTCTTTAGGGGGACTGGTGGTGAGTTTGGAGAGGGGATTGTGTTGTGTATTGGGGAGAAGGTTGCAAGGTTTCCAGGATGGTGGGGCAGGAAGCCAGGAAGAGAAGCATGGCAGGTTGCCAAGGCTGGGAACACACAGCGCCTTGTCTGAAACCTGGGCTTGCACCCAACACAGGTGCTGGAAGAAACTGGGTGAAGGGATAGAAGAAAGGTGTGGGGGCAGTGGAGGAAGCAGACATGCAAACCTACTTAGAAGATCTGATTGAGTGGACTATTATGATTTGGTGTTTGTGTTGGACAGAAAGTTGTTTGCTAGAGAACACTGTGCAAAGATAGTTCATCTGGAAGCTACAGAATGGGTGCTGTTTGTCTCTTGTGGGTTGGATGGATATGAAGCTGAACCTGGCACTCGGGTTGATCTGTATTACCCCTGGCAGCAGATCAGACAAATCAGTAAGGCTCTTGTGTTTGTTGGTTGTCCATACTGAGGCAAAAGGACACTTTTCACATAAACTTTTCACAGTATTGGGATAATTTAATGTGCTTTGAAGTCATCAGTAATATGTCCTTTACCTAATGTAAACAAAATTACTGTCTACTGGGGGAAAAAAATCCCCTGGTTAGTAAAAGGCTAACATGTAGTCATAAAGTGTAAAACTTTCCCATAGGTAGTCCACAACTGTGCAACCTAACCAACGAGCTGTTAGCATTACCTTCCACTTTTCTATAAACTCACTTTGATACAGCAACTTTCTAGTAGGTACAGGATAACTACAATAGATTAATATCTTTTAAGAGCGTCACTTGAAAAACATCCAAACTTTCCACTTTAATTGTCATAAAAAAGTCACAGAAAAGCTACTGTGCATTTTTGTGCATTTCTTTGTTTTTGTACAGGGACTCTGTACGGAGTTCCCTTCCATAAAACAAAGGTAACGGGGACCAGATGGGCAGGGGATTACCAGACTTTTCTTTAAACACATAGGCTACTCTTATTAAAAATGGCTGCTGGCGCTTAAGCGGTGGGAAAGGTTGCTTGTCTTTAAAAGAAACTTAAAAGTTGAAAATTCCTTGATGGAGTAAGTAGAACTTACACTAAAGTGCAGCTCTGCACTCATCCCCCCACTGTGGTTTATTTCTAGGTATAGCTCAGTATTGACCTTTAAATGTGCGGATCATGATTCAGGTGAGAAGGTTCCCATCCCGCCTGGAAGCCCCAGGGATTTTACTGATCATGTACTGATCCTTGGTGCTTCCTCCACCGCGTTCACCACTAACAAAAGGGAAATTCCTGAGCTGGGCGTCCTTTGGTCGCACACTTGTGTAAAGCTGGATGGATTCCCAGCAGTTTGGGTTTCACTTTACAGGATGTACGCATGTCAGACTGCTCTTGGCAGAATCATTTAATTGGGTACATGATAAGGCCAGGTCAATGAATCACAGAGGTATCCTTTTACAATTTGTCCAGCAGCATCAGCACAAAGATGTGGAACAGTATGCCATCTAGTGGTAGAAAATTATGCAGGATCGACCTTTATGTGTTCTAATCTTCTTCTTTTTGTCCATCCATAGCAACATCCATTCTGAAGAAATCCAAAAGAGCACGCCGGGGCAATGTCACATTCGACCAGGTGACTGTGTTCTTCTTCCCACGGTGCCAGGGCTTCACCAGTGTTCCCAGTCGAGGAGGTTGCACCCTTGGCATGATGCAGCGCCACAGCGCGAGGCGTACATACACTCTTGCAGAATTTGCTGCGGAACAACGGCTCCTGCGCAGGGAAAAATTCCTCAATAGGCTTAGGGAAGAGAAGCTGGAAGCTATGAAAATGAAGGTGAGAAATGCCTCCAACTAAAATCTTCTAACTGGGGCTCAGCCTCCTGTCTGTGATAGCAAATACACATTATTCCTTTTGTCTGCTGCAGCTGACAAAAAACGGAACCCAGGAAAGCGAGGAGGCAGATCAGCTTACAGTAGATGACATCCCAGAGCAAGACATAGACATCAGCAGTGCCAACCTGGACGAGGGCTCTTTCCTCCAGCCATTCCCATCTAAGAAGCGTTATGCACTGCTCAAAGCAGCTGGCGTGAAGAAGATCGACAAGGAGGAGAAGAAACAGTTGCACGAGCTGAGGCTCTCCAGGGAGAACTGTGGTTGTGACTGCCAGGGTTTCTGCGAGCCTGAAACGTGCAGCTGCAGCCTGGCGGGCATCAAATGTCAGGTAAAAACAAAAAGAAAATAAATAAAATCACGTAAAATTTCCTGCTGGTAACTGCTACCAAAGAGAATTCAAATGAAAGTTTTTGTTGCAAATATTTCACAGCTTCTTTCTGCTCCTTGTAGATGGATCACTCTTCTTTCCCATGTGGCTGCACCAAAGATGGCTGCGGCAACACAGAGGGCCGAATTGAGTTCAACTCTAACCGTGTACAGACGCATTACATCCACACTATAATGAAACTGGAGCTGGAGAAGAGGCTGGAGGAGCAGTCCAGCACAGAGGAAGAGGAGGAGGAAAACACTACAGACGCAAACACCCAGCTACCAGCAGTGCCCTCCTTCCCTTTCAGCTCAGAGCTGATGGCAGGTGGAGAGAACAGCTGCAGCAGTGACATGACAGACTCATCGGACTCATCTGGTCAGAGTGAGGACTTTGAGGCAGGCGAGAGCCAGTGCAAGCATCACAGCCAGCTGGAGGTCGACGAGAAAGGTCTGAGCCGGATATTGAGTTTCAACGATACAAATAGCGGGGATAGCGAAGATAAGGACAGTAAAAACACTTGTTGCCCAAATCAACAGCAGCAACAGCCAACAACAGAGGCATTCAGTAGCTTTAGCATCGTGGACTTTGCTGATGAAAATGACAACATAGACGCTGCGTTGTTGGAATCCACAGACAGTTACACAGACAATCGAGCAATGGCCATTTCAGAACTCTTGGATGAAAACGCCAACCAGGGAAATGGTATTTTCCATAGCTGTAGCGTGCCGCACACGCCTTCTCCCAGCATTGATCGCTCGGCCAGCTATGACATGGACCTGAGCCTCTCCTCGGAGTCAGACCTGGAGTTCTTCGATGGCTTCCCGTGCTTGGGGCCCAGCTCGCTTTATAATTCCCTGAAGGAGTACGAGCACATGGACAACTATTTCCAGTTTCAGCTGCCTAGCTACCCCAGTTTTCCTGCAGCGAGCGACACAGGGACCTGTCTGCTGGAATCTCTGATCGGCCTCTCTGAATCCGTCCCGGAGCCCCCTCCTACATTTACGGACAATCAGCTGATGGAGGAAGCCATGAAACTGTCTGTGATGGAGTCTGTGAAAGTTTGACAAAATATGTGAACTATGTAAGAAAGGAAAAACCCACAAGAGAGAGGGGCGGGGTAGGTTAGGGTGGGGTGGGAGGTTTAGAAGAGGACTGAAAAATGCACATACGATGTCAATGTGTTATGAGGAAGCTGTGATTTCCCTCTTTTTTTGCCTATTAAATATTCAGATTCCAGACTTGCCTTCAAAATGTTAGCAAAGCAGTTTGGGATGATTGCTGTGTGAGATGGCAGCTAGGGGTTAAAAGTGGACAGAGATCAATTTGACCAGGCCAATAGAAACCAGAGAATCCTAAGAAAGCTCTTTTAACCAAACTAAGACCACCAACCGCTCGCTGAGCAGGAATCACCCTTAAAACTGTTTCCAGGTTGGGTGTTAATCTCAACACAGCTGAATGTTCACCTCAGGGAATTAAAATTTTTTTCTAGCTTTCTAGCTTTTGGAGGCAATGTGTGGTGACCATTGCTGTGATTGCCTTCATACGAAACCCGAGTCAGATTGAGATGTACAGTAGTTCTGTTTGCATCCCCCCCTCCTTTCTGGAGATGACTTGAGCAAAGAAAAGCTGAGGTCTTCATCTCAAAAGGTCTTTTTAAGGTACAAGAAAAAAAATCCCTCTCAGAGCTCCTCGATCAGCACTTTATCTGTGAAAATAACAATGTATGCATAGGCATTGTTTTGGTTATTTGGGATGGATTCAACAGTTTGATGCTAAATTATGGAGTTTCTTATTTATGGGCTGGAATTGTTGCTCATATTCTTAAAAAAAAAAAAAGAAGCTGTATCTGTATTTTATTTTGTTTTAAATTATTTCCTTTATGGTTTTATTTATTTCAGATGAAGCCTCCATTCACAAAGCACTGTGGTTTGTTTACCTTAAAGTGCAATCTTCCTCCCTTTTTTTTTTTCTTTTTTTTTTCATTATCACATTAAGGTATTGCTATGGGAAACGGATCCCAGTGGCGGTTTTTGATGTTTCATATAGGCAATTGCCCAGGGCAACATTACAAAGGGGAGCACTCGAGAAACTGTTTGAAAATATTGCATTTCCGCCCTGAACAAGTTTTATATTGCTTTTGTGCATGTGTAGTCATGGGAGAGCGCCCCCTTCTTCCTGCTGTCTTTAGGGTGACTAGTTTACGTGCTTTATGAAGAACTGCAGTGCATTTGATCCAACCCCAGCTGGATTTGTGTATTTCTGATTGGTTGGCAGAAAGAAGAGCTTGCACAGAATTCAGTCATTCATTCAAGAACCGCCACTGATGGGACCACAAGTCCATCCGAAAGTATTTAATATCTATTCTCTTAACAATTTGTTTTAAGTTATTCTGTCTTTTATTTCAAGAATTATTTAATTTAAAGACATTTTGGCAATAACGTGGGCTGTCGTGAAGTTTACTGGATGTGCCTGTTTATCAGGGGAGCCATGCCGACCATTGGTGTGCACGCAGTGCTTCCATTTAAGCTTTTGGGACTAAAAACTGTGGAATCTCCCTAATCACTGAAACAAATAAAGAAAATTATGGTTCTATTTGTATTGCTGCCTATAATATAACCATAGAAAAATTACACTAATATTTTCTAATATATGTAGGATGAAAGAATTCTAATCACTGACAAATTGAATATTTTATTAAGAAAGCAAAATTAATAATTTTCAATCTGAGACAACCTTTGTAATATATGAAATATAGAGAAAATGTATGCTTATGAAGGTTAATGCATTCTGAAGTATTTTTAATAGGCAGCCAAATGGTTGAATATCTTAGAGAAAAGCCACTAAAACGTAAATTGCAAAAAAATCTATTTGATTGTACTCTGAGTATTTCTGGAAGTCTGTGACTTGGGTTAAAATATGTTAGAAATTACACAAATGCGAAGTTTTTTTTTTTTTTGTATTTTAGTGGATTAAAAACTGCATATATTATACAGTTTTTAATCCTGAACCCTGAAATTTGAAGAGTTGCCTCCTTGAGTATCAAACGACTTTTTTTTAAGCTGAGGGACACTAGAGAGCTGATGTACATATCCTCACCCTTTCCACGGCTGTTTCAACAGCCTTTTCTGGACCCTTTAGAAATTATGCATGCAGGTCCTATTTGTTAAAACTTCTTCTGAATAATTGTATTTTTTTGAAAAGTGCAGAATGCACATTGGAAATGTATTATTCGCTTTTTGCCTTTTTTTTTTAAATAATTTCATCCTGTATATGTTCGTATGCCACAAAGATTCGCACCATTCTTTGCCAGCAAACATAATTTCTCTTGTAAAAAAATCATTCAATCTCATGAAGAAATTACATCAGTGAGTGTTTCAATGTAATATATTACAGTACAGTTTATTATTATTTCAAAAGAATGTGTCTTACTTTTTCTTTGCCTTTTTGTGTTGTGCATATTTCTGCTTGAAAAGGTCCTGCAGAGCAAACAAAGCTGCTTTATTTTTTACATATTCACACATTAATCTGCTGTTCAAAATCATTTTTTTTCATCTAAGCCATTTTGACAGCTTGTCCCTCCAAATAATAAAAAAAACATTCTTTTGTAAATGCATAGCTATTTGTGTGATTTGTCATGTGTTGGATACATTTATTTTAGCTTCTTTAAGTTTGTTTATATATTCACTTTGTAACTACAGCCTTTCATGTCTTTTCTGATTATTTAATGAGAAAGACCAACAAAAAGTAGTGCATTATAGAAGTGAAGAGAGGATACATGTTAGCAAAAAAAGTGTGCATTTATAAAAAGTCCCCGTTACTTTAGTGCCCCTAAATAAATTAATCTCAGTATAAATAAGAACAAAAGAAAACCTTTTAGAGGCTGTGGCTGGAGAGGAAGTTTACTTTTAAACAGGACAACAATCCCAAACATAAAACCAGAGCTTCTTCTGAATGATCCAGATTTACGAGAAGAGAAAAGCTGTGGTAAAAAAATAAAACTTGATATTAACAAACACCTAATGAGACTGAGGCTTAGCTATTTTGCAAAAAAGGATGGGCAAAACTTTTCTTCTCTAGATGTCCAAAGCTGAAAAAGACATATCCGAGGGGCCACAAGCAAAAAAAGTATATACTAAGTTAATATGTAACAGATGTAAAATGTCAAGTTTCACTGCGGACGTCAACCTGACCTATAAAATTTAATAATGCAGATAGTTAATGAGGTCAAGAAGCCATTTTGTGCTCAAGCCATTTTAAACATTTTCAGAATTTATTTCACCTTCCTTAAAAAATTTTTTTTTCACACAATACCCTAAAATCTGTTGTTAAATATCTCCATGTCTGAAGAAAATGGAAAATTAAAAACACTCAATATGATGTCATGCTGTAGTCTCCCAGAATACCGCAAACATATGGCCAGAAATTCCAGGCGGGGGGAGTATGTGACTGCTTTTAGCTCACATTTGGTCACAATTAGGATCGCTTGGAACCCAGGCGAAAATTGCACAAATCTTTTGGCTTTCCTTGATCCTGACAACTCAAGAAAAAACATTTCACTTACATGCCATTTAAGTGAAAATCACCGGTTTCCTGTGATCTTTGGTTTAAAAACATCCTTTGGAATTTTCCGTCATCTCAGGCTGCAGCTTGGGAGGACAGGAGATCAGGATCATAATAACCTTGTTGGTCCAGGACCAATGAACATTTATACAGCATTCTGGTTGTGAAACAGCAACAGGACATGCAATAAGTTCAATAAGGAATGCATTTCTGAGACTGTAAAAGGAGTGTAAGGCTCTTGCAGCAACATAAAGAGGAATGTTGTGCTGTGTGGTGAAAACATGACACACTTTGGAGTTTTTCAGAAATTTGAAGTAAAAAACTGAGACAATAAGAGGATTTTACTTTACTAATGCCACATTCATGTTAGAAGTCCACACATTTGTATCTAAAAAGCTTGAGCCATCACCTGAAAAAACAAAAACAAAGAAAGAAGTCAAATAGATCCAGCATTCATCAATTTGGATAAATATCATTTCATTCTGGTGGCTTCATGTTGTTTACCAAATACATCCATTGAAGGAAGGAAGAAACTCTGGTGAAGACGGTTGGTTTGAACTTTTGGTTGCACAGCGCGGTGTGGTCAGTTACGGCCGGACCGTAACTGACCACACCGTGGACTCTCCAAACTCCATCGGATAAGCAGTTCAGGGGACCTCCAGAGTCGGCCTGGGAAATTATCATCATTCATATGCACTGCATACAGTAACTCTATACATTTTTATTTCATAAAGTGCACAACTCTGCAAAGATTGGTGACTCCAGAAACTTTTAGCGCCAAATACCAATAGCGGACATACATAAGCATTGCTGTTTAGGAAAGGAAATAAAGGCATAATGTTCAACTAAACATAAGACCTACTACCAAAATCATATTTAATCACATCATGGAAATTAGCTTTTAATATTATTTTGATCTGGTTGTTGACCTAAAATCCATGTCATAGTAGTGGGAACTGTTCCACAGTAGGATAACAATAATCTCTATTCAATTCAATTTTATGGCAAACAGAATAAAATAAATTAATGACTGAAAATGAACTAGGTGCACTTTCATGTCATACTGACATCAGTTTGGACTTTTGATTTGCTGTTTGACACCTAGGGTGCTTTTCCTTTTGCCTTGGGTTGCCTCATATCATGTTTCACGACCCACAGTGTGGGGCTCCACCTCCAATTTGGAGAACCAAAGTGCCAGATGTTAGACATTAGCCCTTACAACGTTTTTAGTTTTATTAATGATCTTGCCGTTCCCCCATAGTAAAACTATTAGTTCATGAAGAAAATCATTTACAAAACATTTTCAGTTTTTTTTAATTGTTTTTTTTTTTTTTTTAATATATATATATATATATCTTACAAACCTCGTCTTTGTCTACAAACCTGGCAACCAGATATGACATTATCGCCTCCAGCACACACCATCGTTTTAAGAGCAATGCTGCCCCACCAATCTGGCTGGGAACAGACTGCATGCTCCACTACATCCAAAGGAGCGACCTGCAGTTTGTCAGGGACGCTTCCATTATCTGAGTTAGTAAGCATAAAATACATATTATTTAACATATTTTTCTTCTATTTTTATGGGCTGTTTCTGCATTTGTAATTTGTACATGATTATTTGATCTGTTGACTCACGGTCCATTAATCCCCAGCCTGTGATGTAACAGGTGAAGCCATGAGGAGGCGTCTGGTCCGGATAGGGAAGGTTCGTGATTTCCACATAATCGTTGTCATAGATATGATTAACCAGCTTCAACAGAAAAATGTCATTGCTGAGGGAAATAGAAAAAATAACTAGCCTTACCAAGTTATAATAAAAAATATATATATTGAAAGAAATAGACATCAGCAGCAACTACAGCAAATATAAAATATATTAATTCCTGTTTTATCTTGTTGGATTGTTTGTTTTTTTATTTAATTTTAATTTGATCAATTTAATTTCAATTCAATTAAAAATATGTTCTTAACCCCAGAGTGAAATTAAATGTTGTAAATGAAGGTTTTTCAACAGTTGTAGTTTCTGTTGGCTGTTCAAATGGAAAATTACCTAAAAATATTTTATGTTGCACATGTCTAGTGTTTTATTAAGTTACAAAAATGAAGTGTCATTATGCCAAAATGCCATTTGGGATGATAGGAGGTAGGAGTTTGTCCTGTAACCGGTAGGTTGCTGGTTTGAACCCCAACTGTGACTCTCTTGGTCATTGTGTCATTAAACAAACACTTCACCTGCCTTTCCTGCTGATGGTGGCCAGAGCGACCAGTGGTAACGAGTGTATGGCAGCCGTGCTTCTGTCAGTCTGCTCCAAGGCAGCTGTGGCTGCAATGTAGGTTACCACCATCAGCTTGTAAAAGCCATTTACCATTTTACAAAAAAATATGTATCATACCATTTAGAAGCCGCTCACTTCATGTATTACATTTTTTCATTATTTCAGTATAGCTCACATTTATTTGTTCAGGTTTGAGGTTAAACTGAGAGATTAAATATTGCTAGCTTCTCCTTTACCTGTTGGCCAGATCGCTATTCTAGTCAGGATGGACAATGATATTTTCCACAGAGGTGAACTGCTCACTGCCTTCGTATTCAAACAGGCTGTACTCACCAGCCACCACGCGGTATTGACTGACATCCGAGCTGACGGAGACAGAGATAAAAACACAATGTGGTCAGATGCACTTATTTATCAAGCACCAAAGAGGATATGGTAGACCTACAGATGCCCAGTGTAAGAAACTCCCACCTAATGATGCAGTGAGCTGCTGTCATGATGTAGAAACTATCAACAATGGAGCCTCCGCAGATGTGGCTGAAGGATCCTGCATTGTATAAATCAAGCTGTAGAGAAATCTGAGAGAAACCAAAGAAAGAACATCTGTATGTGTTATTTGATTTTAATTTTACAGCAGAAGCTTCATTAATACTTTACCTGCCATTTCCAGGTGTTTGGTTTAGCATCACTGCCTCCTATGACCCTTCCATTGTTAACCTTATAGTGTAAAGGTTCATTCGCACAAATCAGCCCTTTTGGAAAACACGCAATCATAAATGCAGTACATAGTGGCAACGTTAATGTTCACAGTTTAAAAACAAAAGTGAATGTTGTCTATGCATACCAAAGCAGGACAGGAGAACCACCAGCCAAATCATTTTGGAGTATTGAATACTCAATGCAGTTTGCCTTGAAGTACTGTATTTATATCAGTTTCACAAGGGAAGACCTTCAAAAAATTTGTCTGAGTTACACAGATGTTGAGATACCTGGGCAATCAGCAGCCACGGCGGTGAATTCCTCACACAAACTGGGGAATCAACATACAGTAACTGTAATGGTTAACAAAATAAGAAATTTTATGTTTGTGTTGTTCAGTTCCAAAATTTAGCTCCAAATTACAACATACATTTGTGCATACAAATGCATTTTTATACTTAGAAGTAACATTACTTGCACAAAAACTTATTTCTTTTTATCATGTTCTGATATGCTGGGAAAAGACCAGATGAAGTCATATGATGTCATCCAGTCACATTACAAGAAATTCTGTTAAACCCTCTGTGAGACAGGTGAGTCAAACAAAAAAAGGTCCAACAAGATAAGAGTTTACTTTAGCAGCAGCTTAAGTAAAGAAAATGTTCTCCAGATTGTAAATTCAACAAGATTTAACTCCACAATATATATATATATATATACATATACATATACATACACACATACACACTCACTCGTGTATGTGTGTATTTATGCTGTAAAACAGCTTTTAAAATAATAATAACAATATTATTATTATTTTTATAATTATTATTTTTACGAGAAGAATAATAAACAACATGTAATTTTAAAACATAGTTTAGGTATCACAGAGCTTTTTATGCACAGTCTACATTTCTAATTTCACAGTAACCATTTTAATGAATGAAACTACTGTTGTCCGTTCCTTAGCAACCTTTCAAGACACGGCTAATCAAGTACAGATGTTCCCCTCTCTTTGTACACGCAACAGACGAGCACAGACTAGTTCGATTTATCTGCTATCCTTTATGTTTTAGCTTTGCCTGACTCTGTGTTGCACCTGCTGTTAAACTGCCTCTCATGCTAGTGTTAGCTACATCCTGGTGTACTGTACGCCTTCCTATAATGGTCTCTATCACAACTCTACCCCATTGACAGTTAACACGAACCGTAACCGCTGAAGACAATGGGGCTGCCGCAGAGCTCCCTCCTGTCGGACGGTGGAAGTAACAGTGGCTATCATGTTCACGGAGTACGTTGTTGTGACGTGTAGTGCAAGGTTATATATGTCATTACGGCAAATTTAGTTGCTAATGGGTTTACAGTTCAGTTTAGCATTAGGAACGATCTGAATATGCTTAATTGGATTGAAATGTATGCGGTATTTATCTTAAAAAGCTGAAGATGTTTCTTTTAAGTTTGCTGTTGGCACCCGCCGCCCAACACTGTCATGATGATGAGGTGGCATTTGGCACCAATCCAAACCTGTTATTTTTGCCCAGATATAATTTCAGTGTTTTCTGTGCCAACTTCCGAAAAATGACCTGGCATAAATAATAAAGTAAGCCGAGGGGCAAATACCCGAGAAACGCCAGCTATGTGTTTGTCACTTTCAGCAAAGACTTTCTTTTTCTGACACATGCAATACCTAAAACAGACACACGAGGGCGACAAGTGAGTTGTTTACCTTTCAGGTTCAAGAAGACTCGCCTGCTCTGAAGGCTGGTCTGGAGCCCTTCTTTGACTTCATTCTCTCCATAGGGAACACCAGACTTGTGAGTAAATGTCATATTATATTAACAGAAACATTCTATAAAGCCTGGACAATGATAGAATTAGATTGGTACTGGATGAAAATGGAAAAATATTTGAATAATGAGACTTTATTTACTATCCAGCTGTCTTAAAGTATTCATCCACCTTCCCATACAGTTTATCCACAAACTCCAGTATATTTTAATATGTGTGACAGATAAAGTATTGCATAATGTGTGATGTAGAAGGAAGATGGTTTTGAAATACAAGTGGGTGATTGTACACAGCTCCCTGGTGAAAATTCATTGTGAAACCACAATGATACATATTTTTTGAGAAGCTTCATCTACCAGACTGGCACGTCAATAGACTAAAATCTTTGTCCTGTTCTTTGTAGATAGCTGAAAGTCATTGAAATCGGATATAGAACATCAGTGAACATCATCTTTAAAGCTAAGCTAAACAAATTACACAGTGGTTCTGAATGTTTTAGTATTATGGAACTGCTAGAACCTCCAACTCAGTCTTAAATATTTTAGTTTCCAACAGGTTTTCTTTGAGAACTGGCCTGTTTTAGGTCCATCCCTTAACTCATCAGTAACTTCATAACTTATTGAGAAAGGTAACATTTGTGTTACATATAAATTGGGTCCAGTTTTTCTTTGCACAGCTGTAACTTTTGACCTTCAGCACTAACTTAGGTTGTTCCTTTGCTTCGCCCAGAATAAGGAGAGCGACTTGCTGAGAGATCTGCTGAAGGCCAATGTGGAGAAAGCAGTCAGGCTTGAAGTGTACAACTCCAAAACCCAGCGGGTGAGGGAGCTGGAGGTGACACCCAGTAACATGTGGGGTGGTCAGGGGTTGCTGGGCGCCAGCGTTCGCTTCTGCAGCTTTGAAGGAGTCAACGAGACTGTGTGGCATGTGCTGGTAAGTCGGGGCTACTCCTCGTTTTTCAAATTCATGTTTTCAACTCTGATTGGATTCCTTGAATCTCTTTTTTCTTTCAGGACGTGGAGGAGAATTCCCCTGCAGCACTCGCTGGCCTTATTGCACATGACGACTTTATTGTCGGGGCTGACCAAGTGTTACAAGATGTAGGTTTTTATCTGTTCTACTTAAAAAAAAAAAAAAAAAAAAAAAAAAAAAAACATAAAACATCAGAAAAGCTAAAAAATGAAAAAAACTCAAGTTGCACAATTGTTTTTCATGTACCTTTACAGTCTGAAGATTTCTTCTCCTTAATTGAAGCCAATGAGGGGAAGCCTTTGAAGCTGTTAGTTTATAACACCCAGACTGAACAGTGCAGGGAGATTGTAGTGATCCCTAATGGAGCCTGGGGAGGAGAGGGAAGGTTGGTGATCAGCTTTTTGATTGATATAATAAATTAACCAGATTTGTATCAATTAAGAATGTTTGCTGACTAATAGAACTCTTCTGTCTTGAAACAACCTATAGATTATATATATATATATATATATATA